>JAVKPL010003764.1:0-20528 GCA_032173675.1 Gastrolobium villosum
AAAATGCAACTGTTTCTGTTTGAAATTGTCATTGTTTGATGCTAAAAAAATGCCACTATTTCTGTTTAAAAATGTCACTGCTTTGATGCTAAAAAATGCCACTGTTTCTGTTTAAGAATGCTGCTATAAACGTTACTGTTTCTGTTTAAAAAAAGTCACTATATGTTGTTCACTGCTGCTGTAAAATGCTACTGTTTTTGCTGCTATAAACGTTACTGTTTCTGTTAAAAAAAACACTGTATGTTGTTCACTGCTGCTGTAAAATGCTATTGTTTTTACTACTGTAAACAATACTGTTTCTGCTGTAAAACGTCACTATTTCTGCTCACTGTTTTTAAGAAAAACATTGCTATTTTCTGCTCACTGTTTTGCTGTAAAATGTTGTTGTTTTTCTCATTGTTTCTGCTGTAAAATGTTGTTGTTTTTCTCACTATTTTTGCTGTAAAACGTTGCTGTTTTGCTCACTGTTTTTGCTGTAAAACGTTGTTGTTTTGCTCACTGTTTCTGCTGTAAAACATTGCTGTTTTGCTCACTGTTTTTTTGTAAAACGTTGCTATTTTTGCTCACTATTTTTCCTTAAAACGATGCTGTAAAATGATTTATTGTAATTGATTTAGGTGCGCATAAGCAGTGAGAAACGTAGCATATTTCGCTGCTGTTTGGTAATTATTTAAGGCACGCAAGGTAAGTGTTAGGGGATATTACCTAATGTGACTATTGACTAGCGTATGAAGTTGTAACATGATGCTCCATACTCCGTAAAATTATTATGTTCCTTATGATGTAAGTATTCTGCCATGAATATGCCTTGACGGCAATATGATTATGAGGCAAAGTTGTTATGTGGTAGCATAACATATATGAAAAGTATATAAGCATGCATCTTACATCATACGACATTTATTTTTACGCTTTGTGTGTGATAGCATAGCATGGCATGCATGTACCAAAATTCATATAGCCTTGCAATTTTAGAATAGTTATGTACAGGACCATGTGTTTGAGCACGCATCATATAGGCATCCCTCCGGTACCAGGGTATGGGACACTTGGCATCAGTCCGCATAGGCCACAGTTGGAATCCACCAATGAAGGGTGCCGATTATGGGATATCCACTTTGTATTGCGCGCACGACGGTGCTAAGAGCGCAAAAAGGAAGGCGTTATATACGCAATATATATATATATGATGAAAAGGAAAAGGACAAGGAACAGGATATGTTGAAGTGACTGTTTATGATTTTGTGCCTAGTTTAATACTGTTACGTTATTGGTTTTGTTGCCACCTTACTGGGATTATTCTCACCCCTTTGGGGCTGCTATTTTCATAAATGGCAGGAGGACGTAAGAGCATTTGAAGGCGTGATGTTTGCTGATGCTTGGACTTTTGCTGTTGCTGTTTAATTGTTGGATGACTGTAATGCTTATTATTTTGGAGCACTTGGATGACTGTAGACATTATTATCTTCCATTTTGTTTTAGTCTTTCATGAACAGCGGTTGTTTTGGAAAAATCAGAAAACGTTTTGCGAAAAGGATTTTTGAACGTTTTATTAAGTTCTGAATTTTAACAGTTTTACGAGCACCTTACGGGTTATGTTTCAAGGTGCAAACGAACTCCGATTTACTATTATTTTATATGCACGCGAAGCCCCCGACGTGCTCTTTCTAAATCACAAGGAATATTTTTTAACTCATCCGAACAGAATTTATACGAATTTTTAAATGCATTACGATTTTGCTTTTAGAATAAAATTTTTAGTAGCTAAAGTGTCGTTAAAGACTCTAATTCCTCTTAGCAAACGACTCTCTTGGATGCATACAAGGGAGGGCGTTACATCAGTCCTATTGGTACAATTATACCGCAGTATTTTTACACCGGAAAAATCACTATTCATCAAAATTTTCACAACTTGCATATTCACTCAATTTTTCGTCCTGAATCCATCTCCGGCATTATTTTTATCATTTGAGATCTCCAACTCCATTTTTCATGACTCGGTTTACGTTTCTGGTGTAAGAACCCGCACCGTTAAGTAAGGAAATTAATTAATTAAATGTGAGAATTAGGAAATAATTCCATAGTTGACCCTAATAATTATTGTAAGGCTTTAGTAATTATAGTAAGTGGGTAACAATGCTGAAAGTCGCTTTTCGGGCGAAAAGCGCAGATACCAGTTCTGCTACCCGGTATAAATGCGTATCGGCGAAGTATCCCAGGAAATTATAATAAGTGCATGATAATTACTAGAATAATGTGTAGGACTTCTAAAACGAGTTTCAAGTCAAAATAATGAGAACTGATGCCAGAACTGATACTGGCTATGGAAAAGGGCGTACCGGAAAGGTGCTCCGAAAAATAAAATAAAAATATGAAAAATCTTAGAAAAATGCGTAGGTTAAGATTCCAAAGTTTGGGATTAAGATGTTTTGCGTAGCTATTAAAGTTAATACTGCGTGTTTAATTGTTAAGTGGCTATAAATATAACTTTTGCACAAAACCCTAGGCATTTTTCTATTGCTACGTGACCTTGGGGAGGCTGACCAGCCTTTTGTGCACTATTCCATTGCCTCCCTCTCCTTGCAAAACCATAAAGTGACCACCTTTCTCATTGATTCTTCATCTTTCTTGTTCTTGATCATCTTGAATCCTTGGAAGCTAACATCTTGAAGAATAAAAACCCACTCTTGAGAGTCTCTAATTCTGACTTAGAGAGTTAGAGAGCTTTCATCATTGTTTTGTTTGTTTGGGCCATTGTACACCTACTTGTCATCACCAAGAAGCTAACTTTGTGAAGAAAGGACCCAACTTGAGAGCTTGAATTCGTGTGCACATTTGGTCAGTAGCTTAGAGTTACTTCAAGACCTCAAAGATCACTCATTTCCTCTGTTTTGAAGCTTTGGGTATATGCCTCAACACTTTCCGTTGTGTTTTCATGAATATAACATGAATTAAAGATGTAAAATTATTATTCTTGATAATTTGAACGTTGGTTGATGAACCTAAGTGTTAAAATGCATGCTAAGTAGATGGGATAGATGTATCTAGGTGAAAGTTGGAATTTTAAATGGATATTTTCGTGCTAGGCTGCTATTTGTGGCCTCTGTCATGAAATATCCGGATATGGCATATCCGGATATGATATCCGGATATGGGGACAGAAACGAACCTGTTTCGGTAAAAATCAAGTTCCGTTTGGACCTATGTGTAGGTAACACATAAGGCTAAAACCCTGTAAAATTTCGTAGCCATTGGATAAGTGGTTTGATCTCAGTGTTAGTTTAAAGTCGCGTCTTGGTTGCTGGAAATTCAGTTGGCAGCAGTCACTTTGCGAAAATCATAACCGGAGTTATACAACTCCGATTGAGACATAAGATATGTCGTTGGAAAGCTTGTGAGGTCTAGTTTAACATATTAAAATCTCAGAATTTTTGGTAAAGAATTACAACTGCAGTTTTAATAAAATGGAACCTTGGGAGTGATATCTCGCGAAATGCAGAAACTGCATTCTGTCATGAGATATCTGGATATGATATCCGGATATGGGCTTGGAGATATCCGGATATGGATATCCGGATATGCCCCCGACATATATCCAGATATTCTGGATTTTCGAAGAACAGTGAGGTACTGTTCATACAGATTGGAGTTATGGGTTTGTGGACCCTATTTTGATGGAGTTGAACTTCTGTAAATACTTAATTAAGTCAGAATCAAGGGACTAAGGGCTTGTGGCTTGGTGGGAAGCCTTAAGACGTAAAACGTAACAAAGAAACGTAGTCTTTATGTTTATGCTTACGAGCTATGTTATTGATATGATTGCTGGTCTAAATCAGATTGTGATTTCTGCTGTGTTGGACCTTGAGCTGTGAGGACTCTTGGCTTGGATTGATTGCTTGCAAGGTAAGCTTTCATGTCCTCGGTTTAGCCATTGTTGGTTCCACCATTTCCCATGGGGGATGGTTTATATGCATGATGTGTTTTTCATGTACTATTTTATTGAAATGATGTGGAGCTGTTAAGTGCAATTGTTGTATGATATTTATGTATGTGGTGTTTGCCTTAAAGGGAAGCCATGGGGTGGTCCTTTGGGGGTAGGTTGTAACATCCCGCATAATTAGTAAAATACATAAGTACTATATGTTATTGATGTATGTATAGATTTCGGATTTATGGTTTATGTGTGATGGTTTACGAATTGGTTGACCTTTATCCTTGGATAAGACTAAGGCAATTAATTAAATTAAATCATAGGAGGGTACATATGTAGACATGTGAATTTATTAAAATCATATGAGTATGTGAGTGTGTGTTAGAAGGCCTTGGTGTCTATTGGACTTTAGAAGTGGGCTAGTGTGTGTGTGGACTTGTCACTTTTGAACTCATGTGGTTGGATTCTTTGTGTGGTCAATGGCCCAAAGAGGACTCTTGGATCAATCTTGTTCAGCCCAAATTAAATCCACCCCTAATTCCCTAAGCCTTGTCCAACAAGGATGTCTTGTGTACCAAGGAACCTTCACATGGCAACCCTTCTACCACCCTTTCATGCGCACAAGAGAGTGTGATTAAGGACTTTAAAATCTGCCATTTTCCCTTGTTAAAACCGCCACCTCACCTTGCTTATGCATAACTTGGTTTCAATTTCATTGCATGGAAGACACATGTACCATTTAGCATGATATTAGGCTGCATCTTCCTTCATTTAGGCGCACATGTAGAGAGTCTTGGATCAGATTTCTTGTGTCACAAAACTGCCTAACTTGTTGACTTGGAGAACCCTCTTGCACCTTCCATCATGAGACTGAATTGTGCAGATTTTTGCAAGCTTTTTGCAGCCCATCATGAGCCAAACCTGCCCTTGCTTCCACATGCATCATAAGAGGATTTTTTTGGCTGCAACCTCTCTTCCCATGCGCACATGGACTGCATCTATGCAGATTTTAGGCTGCCACAAATGGCACCTCTTTCCACTCCTTCATGTGCGCAAATCATGGCTGTTGTGCAGAGAAAAATTCTGACTTAGGACAGCTTTTAAATCTGAACATATCTCCCTCACTCCCTTGCATGTGCATAGAGTAATTTAGAAGCAAACCCTTTGCTTGTTCAGCCCTTGTATGCAGCCCCATCCCCTCAAGTAATCAGAATTTTTCATGATGATTAATCATAGCAACTTTCCCTCACTTTCCCTTTAAATTTGCGCATAAGGAAGGGGCTGGCCTCATGTACAAGTGCAGCCAACATCTCCTCCTCCTCCTCACACTCTAGCCGACCCAACAAGCTTCCTTGGAGCAAGAAGACTTTGCCAAGCCAACTCCCTCCTTCCCTCACCATCAAACCGTAGCCTTTGTCCCAAGCAAGAGTAAGCTTTCCTCCTCACCTTCCCCCTCTGTCCAGCCTTGTCTTCAACCTTGAAACTGTCCAAGCTTGTTCATCATCACCTTGTGTGCGCATAAGATCACCATAAGAAGTGAGGACTTGTTGTGGAGAAGAGCTAGTAAGGGTGTGGTGAAGTGTGTGCTACAAGAGGTAGGCCTTGAACTTAGAACTCTTTCATTGTGTAACCATATGTGTGTGCTTAAATGTCTTCTTGATTATGTGTGGTTTTGGGATTCAAGTATGAGCATGATAAAAGTAGAATGGTGGAGCTATTTCATGATGTTTTGTGTGCTTAAAAATCTCATGGTTATGTTTAAGCTCATGCCACTGTTTTCTAGTATGGATATGCCACTGTTTTGAAGAGAAATGTGCCACTGTTTCCCTTTGAATGTGCCACTGTTTTGAAGAAGAAATGCCCACTGTTTCGGTTCCTCAAAATCACATAATATGCCACTGTTTCTGCACATTATATGCCACTGTTTCTGCACATATATGCCACTGTTTCTGCACATTATATGCCACTGTTTCTGCACATATATGCCACTGTTTCTGCACATTATATGCCACTGTTTCTGCACATATATGCCACTGTTTTAGCCCAATATATGCCACTGTATTTATGCATAAAATGCCACTGTTTTAGCCATCATATGTCACTATTTTCATGCATAAAATGCCACTATTTTAGTCATCATATGCCACTGTTTTTATGCATGAAATACTCACTGTTTTAGCCATCATATGCCACTGTTTTTATGCATAATATGCCACTGTTTTAGTCATCATATGCCACTGTTTTTATGCATGAAATACTCACTGTTTTAGCCATCATATGCCACTGTTTTATGCATGAAATACTCACTGTTTTAGTCATCATATGCCACTGTTTTATGCATAAAATGCCACTGTTTTAGTCCATAATATGCCACTGTTTCACTGACCAAAAAAACCAAGATTTATGCCACTGTTTTGAAGTCCAAAGTGCCACTGTTTCTGTTTTAAAACGTTCACTGTTTCTGCTGTATGTTTACTGTTTTGCTGCTGTAAACACTGCTGTATGCTCACTGTTTTCCACTGTAAAACGTTGTTGTATGCTCACTGTTTTGCTGCTGTAAGGCACTGCTGTATGCTCTCTGTTTCTGCTGTAAATAGCCACTGTAAATGATTAGTTGTAATTGATTTAGGTGCGCTTAAGAAGTGAGATACTTCGCTGCTGTTTGGTAATATTTAAGGCACGCAAAGGTAAGTGTCAGGCGATATTGCCTAATGTGACTATTGACTACTGGTATAAAATTGTGACATGATGCTCCATATGCCGTAAAAATATTATGTTCCATTATGTTGAAAGGAAACTGCCAAAAATGTGCCGTGATGGCTATATGATTATGAGGTAAAGACGTTATGTGGCAGCATAACGCATATGAAAGGTATATAAGCATGCATCTTACATCATACCGCATTTTTACGCTTTGTGTGTGAAAGCATAGCATGACATGCATGTATCAAGATCATATAGCCCTTGTTTTAGAATAGTTATGTACAGGACCATGTGTTTGAGCAAGCATCATATAGGCATCCCCAAGGTACCGGGGTATGGGACACTTGGCATCAGTCCGCATAGGCCCACAGTTGGAATCCACATGGAGCTCAGGTGCCAAGGGATATTTGATTCCACTGTGAAGTGCGCGCACGACGGTGCTAAAAGCGCAAAGGAAAGGCGTTATATACGCAATATATGAATATGATAAAAAGGAAAAGGAAAAGGAACAAGGATATGTTGAAGTGACTGTTTATGATTTTGTGCCTAGTTAATACTGTTATATTACTGGTTTTGTTGCCACACTACTGGGATTATTCTCACCCCTTCGGGGCTGCTATTTTTCCAAAATGGCAGGAGGACGCAAAAGCATTTGAAGGAGTGATGTTGTGCTGTTGATTGCTGATGCGTGGATTATCACTGTTGCTGTTTGTTTAATTGGATGACTGTAATGATTAATGTTTTGGCACTCTTGGATGACTGTAGTCTTTATCATCTTTATGTTAGCTTGAACTTTTATGAACAACGACTATTTTGGAACACCTTTGTGAAAAGAATTTAAGTGCTGAAATTTTTATACGAATTTGTATACTGCTTTGTTAGCTCATGTGACGTTAACGACTCTAATTCCGCTTAGCAAACGACTCTCTTGGATGCATACAAGGGAGGGCGTTACACTAATTGGTATCAGAGCAGTTTGGTCCATGGATTTGCTTGTGTTTGATTGAATTGATTGTTGTTGGTGTTTATCTGCTGATTGACTGCCTAAATGTGCTATAGTTTAAGTATATATTGACTAGGATAGTTAGATTGTTTAGACTGTTCTGTGATAAGACACGGATGCATAGCTAACTTGTCCGAATTGAACTCGAGTACCTACTTGAGACTGCTGCCATGAATAACTTGCGGTGAGCCTGATCAACTCATTTCCTGATATTGTGAGTGCAGAATCATGGCGGGTGGTCGCGGTTCAACTCGGGGAAGGACTGGCGATGCGGAAGAGGATCTTATCACTACCATTGGGGGACTGGCAACGTTTATTCAGAATATGAGCCAAGAATGGCGCGACCATAGGCAACAGAATCAGAACCAAACCCCACTGCATGAAAATGCAGAAGAAATTGCCCGTCGGAGGTTGAAAGACTTCCGCAACTTCCAACCACCTACCTTTGAGGGTGAAGACAACCCCGAGGCTGCAGCGAAGTGGTTGCAGATGATTGAGCATATTTTCGAACGTATGGCATGCCCAGAAGCGCAAAAGACTGATTACGCGTCGTACCAGCTGATGGGAGAAGCTTTAACTTGGTGGACTGGTGCGAGGGCTCTGCTGAGAGCTCAGGACGTGGAACTGACGTGGGCCGTATTCAGACAAGTATTTTTGGATAAGTATTTTCCTAAGGCAATGAGAAGAATGAAGCACACTGAACTACTGTCACTCAGGCAGGATAACATGACGGTTAATGAGTATATCGCAAAGTTTGGGCAGCTGATCGAGTACGCCAACTTTGACCGAAACATTTATGATGAAGAATGGCAGGTGGAGAAGTTCGAAAGCGGATTACATCCGGAGATCCGTAAGCTCATTTTGACCACGGCTAATCGTACACTTCCAGAACTCATCAACTAGAGTCGTCAGGCAGAAGGAATCATTAATGAGGCCAAGAACTTGAACAAGCCACCAACACAATTCCACGGAGGAAACCGAGCAGGCAGATTCTTCAGGACGGCACCTGGTAGGGGTCGAGGCAGAGGTACGCAGTTGCAAGCGCGGCCTGGAAATTTTAAGAGGAACTTTACGGTGGGTCAATCGTCGACCGGACGTCAGGGTGCGACTGCTTGTGCTACGTGTGGAAAGAACCACTTTGGAGTTTGTCGCAAGAACAACAATGCATGTTTCCGATGTGGCCAGCAAGGGCATTTTGCTTACAAGTGCCCCCAGAACGCTGACCAACAGCCTACGCAAGCTCGGGTGTTCACCTTGGATGCAAATGAAGCACAGAAGTTTCCCAACCTGATCAAAGGTAATGTCACTTTAAATGGTCACCCAATTTCTGCTATCTTTGATTCTGGAGCGTCTGGCTCTTTTATGGCAAAGCATACTGCCTTGAGAATAGGCATCACCCCAACCCCGTTACCTTATGAGTTACACATCAGCACACCTACTGGAGGATCGTGCACAGCCTCAGAGATCTGCAGAGGTGTTACCTTGCAGTATGAAGGGAACACGTATACAGTTAATTTGGTGGTCCTGCCGGTATTCAACTTTGATGTGATTATCGGTATGGACTGGCTGACGGAAAACGGGATAACATTGGACTGTCGAGCGGGGAAAGTCGTTGTTCCTGCGAAAGATGGTAATTTTCAACCTTTCTCTCTCATTTCCTTATTGCAAGTTAGAAAAGAGCTCCGCAAGGGAGCAGCAGGGTATCTTTTGTCGATCGAGGCTGAGACCTCGATTGACAATCAAATTCTGAATGTACCGGTAGTTAGAGAATTCGAGGAGGTATTCCCGGATGAAATACCTCGATTGCCTCCTCATAGGGAAATAGAATTTTCTATCGAACTTGTTCCTGGAGTCGGACCAATCTCCTTTGCCCCGTATCGTATGGCGCCGTTGGAACTTCGCGAGTTGAAGAAGCAGATAGAAGAGCTTTTGGCCAAGGAATTTATCAGACCGAGTACTTCCCCATGGGGTGCTCCAGCCATCTTGATTAAGAAGAAGGATGGAAGTTTACGTCTGTGTGTAGATTACCGTCAGCTGAACAAAGTAACGGTGAAGAATAAGTATCCGCTACCGAGGATCGACGATTTGATGGACCAGCTGAGAGGAGCCAGAGTCTTTTCCAAGATAGATTTACGATCGGGATACCATCAGATCCGGGTCAAACCGGAGGATATTCCGAAAACCGCTTTTAGGACTCGTTATGGGCACTACGAATATCAGGTGATCCCATTCGGACTTACGAACGCTCCAGCGGTATTCATGGACTACATGAACCGCATCTTCCGCCCCTTTCTTGATCAGTTTGTTATTGTGTTTATCGACGATATCCTGATTTACTCAGCTAATGAAGAGCTGCACGCGGAACATCTGAGGATTGTCTTGCAAATCTTGAAGGAGAAGCAACTGTACGCGAAATGGTCGAAGTGCGAGTTTTGGCTTAAAGAGGTCCAGTTTCTGGGCCATGTCATTTCATCAGAAGGTATCGCGGTGGACCCCAGCAAAGTTGAAGCTGTCATGAATTGGGAACGACCCAAGACGGTCACTGAAGTAAGAAGTTTCTTAGGTCTGGCTGGATATTATCGAAGGTTCATCCAGAATTTCTCTCAGATAGTGCAACCTCTTACCCGTCTCACTCGGAAGGACAAGCCTTTTGAGTGGACCGAAGCTTGTGAAGAATGTTTCTTGGAGCTGAAGAACAGATTGACAAGTGCTCCCGTACTCACGATTCCGGATCCTACCCGAAAGTTCGAAGTATACTGCGATGCGTCGCTGAAAGGACTTGGATGCGTGTTGATGCAGGATCGTATGGCGGTAGCTTACGCGTCTCGACAACTAAAGCCTCACGAGGAAAATTATCCTACGCACGATTTGGAGTTGGCAGCTATAGTGTTCGCACTTAAAATCTGGAGGCACCACTTGTATGGTTCGCAGTTTGACGTGTTCAGCGATCATAAGAGTTTGAAATACTTGTTCGATCAGAAGGAGTTGAATATGCGGCAACGACGGTGGATGGAATTTCTGAAGGACTACGATTTTGAACTTAAATACCACCCAGGAAAGGCAAACGTAGTAGCTGACGCCCTGAGTAGGAAGACACTGCACACTGCAACTCTGATGATGGAAGAGCTGAAATTGTTTGAGGCCTTTCGAGACTTGAACTTATCGGTAGACGAGAGAGGGAATAGCATAAGACTGGGAAATATAAAGGTGGAGAATGAATTGATCAGTAGAATTAAGGAGGCTCAGAAAGACAAAGAGCTAGTCCGTGATTTGGTTGGCAACCAAGATGTTGTAAAGGATGAGAATGATGTTTGGAGATTTCAAGGACGGCTGGTTGTGCCGAATGAAGAGTTGAAACAAGAAGTTTTACAGGAGGCTCACAAGGGTAAGTATGCAGTTCATCCTGGATCCACGAAGATGTACCATGATTTGAAGACCTCGTTTTGGTGGCCGGGTATGAAGCGTGATATTGCGGAGTATGTGTCTCGATGCTTAACTTGTCAGAAGGTGAAGTACGAACATCAGAAACCGTCGGGACTCCTTCAACCTTTGGAGATTCCCGAATGGAAGTGGGACAGTATTTCGATGGATTTTGTAGTTGGACTTCCTCGGACGCGAGAAGGATATGATTCTATCTGGGTGATTGTCGATCGTTTAACGAAGTCAGCTCATTTCTTGCGTGTTAGAACCACATATGATACAGAGAGGCTTGCTAGAATTTATCTGCAGGAGATTGTGAAGCTGCACGGAGTTCCTACGAGTATTGTCAGTGATCGTGATCCCAAGTTTACATCTAATTTTTGGGAATCCTTTCAAAGAGCATTAGGGACCCAATTGAGGTTGAGTACTGCTTATCACCCGCAGACCGATGGCCAGACGGAACGCACCATTCAAGCCTTAGAGGACATGTTACGAGCATGTGTTTTGGAATTAGGAGGCAGCTGGGATAGCTATCTTTCCTTGATTGAATTCGCTTACAACAATAGTTACCACTCCAGTATTCAGATGGCACCGTACGAAGCTTTGTATGGGAGGAAATGCAGATCCCCTTTATGTTGGGCTGAAGTGGGAGAGCGAAGTATGTTAGGACCTGATCTAATTCAAGAAACATCCGAACAGGTAAAGAAGATTCGGGAGAATATGCAGAGGGCTCAGGCCAGACAGAAGAATTATTACGACAAGCGTCATAAGCCTCTATCTTTCGAAGCCGGAGACCATGTATTCTTGAGAATCACACCTACGTCGGGACTCGGAAGGAGAATGGGAGTTAAGAAGTTAAGTCCACGGTACTTAGGACCGTATCTGATTATGGACCGGATTGGAGAGTCTGCATACCGGTTGGCTTTACCACCCAATCTGTCAGGAATTCACAATGTATTTCATGTGTCACAGCTACGGAGGTATCTCTCTGATCCATCTCACGTATTACAGCCGGAAGAAGTAGAACTAAAGGAAAATTTGACTTATCAAGTGCAACCGTTCCAAATTCTTGAAAGATCCGTCAAGCGACTCCGTTCTAAAGAGATTCCGTTGGTGAAGGTATTATGGAACAACAGATCGGCAGCTGAAGCCACTTGGGAGCGCGAGGACGACGTTCAGAAACGCTATCCAGAACTGTTTAGCTCTTAAGTAAGTTTAATTTTGCGGACAAAATTCCTATTTGGTGGGGAGAGTGTAACATCCCGCATAATTAGTAAAATACATAAGTACTATATGTTATTGATGTATGTATAGATTTCGGATTTATGGTTTATGTGTGATGGTTTACGAATTGGTTGACCTTTATCCTTGGATAAGACTAAGGCAATTAATTAAATTAAATCATAGGAGGGTACATATGTAGACATGTGAATTTATTAAAATCATATGAGTATGTGAGTGTGTGTTAGAAGGCCTTGGTGTCTATTGGACTTTAGAAGTGGGCTAGTGTGTGTGTGGACTTGTCACTTTTGAACTCATGTGGTTGGATTCTTTGTGTGGTCAATGGCCCAAAGAGGACTCTTGGATCAATCTTGTTCAGCCCAAATTAAATCCACCCCTAATTCCCTAAGCCTTGTCCAACAAGGATGTCTTGTGTACCAAGGAACCTTCACATGGCAACCCTTCTACCACCCTTTCATGCGCACAAGAGAGTGTGATTAAGGACTTTAAAATCTGCCATTTTCCCTTGTTAAAACCGCCACCTCACCTTGCTTATGCATAACTTGGTTTCAATTTCATTGCATGGAAGACACATGTACCATTTAGCATGATATTAGGCTGCATCTTCCTTCATTTAGGCGCACATGTAGAGAGTCTTGGATCAGATTTCTTGTGTCACAAAACTGCCTAACTTGTTGACTTGGAGAACCCTCTTGCACCTTCCATCATGAGACTGAATTGTGCAGATTTTTGCAAGCTTTTTGCAGCCCATCATGAGCCAAACCTGCCCTTGCTTCCACATGCATCATAAGAGGATTTTTTTGGCTGCAACCTCTCTTCCCATGCGCACATGGACTGCATCTATGCAGATTTTAGGCTGCCACAAATGGCACCTCTTTCCACTCCTTCATGTGCGCAAATCATGGCTGTTGTGCAGAGAAAAATTCTGACTTAGGACAGCTTTTAAATCTGAACATATCTCCCTCACTCCCTTGCATGTGCATAGAGTAATTTAGAAGCAAACCCTTTGCTTGTTCAGCCCTTGTATGCAGCCCCATCCCCTCAAGTAATCAGAATTTTTCATGATGATTAATCATAGCAACTTTCCCTCACTTTCCCTTTAAATTTGCGCATAAGGAAGGGGCTGGCCTCATGTACAAGTGCAGCCAACATCTCCTCCTCCTCCTCACACTCTAGCCGACCCAACAAGCTTCCTTGGAGCAAGAAGACTTTGCCAAGCCAACTCCCTCCTTCCCTCACCATCAAACCGTAGCCTTTGTCCCAAGCAAGAGTAAGCTTTCCTCCTCACCTTCCCCCTCTGTCCAGCCTTGTCTTCAACCTTGAAACTGTCCAAGCTTGTTCATCATCACCTTGTGTGCGCATAAGATCACCATAAGAAGTGAGGACTTGTTGTGGAGAAGAGCTAGTAAGGGTGTGGTGAAGTGTGTGCTACAAGAGGTAGGCCTTGAACTTAGAACTCTTTCATTGTGTAACCATATGTGTGTGCTTAAATGTCTTCTTGATTATGTGTGGTTTTGGGATTCAAGTATGAGCATGATAAAAGTAGAATGGTGGAGCTATTTCATGATGTTTTGTGTGCTTAAAAATCTCATGGTTATGTTTAAGCTCATGCCACTGTTTTCTAGTATGGATATGCCACTGTTTTGAAGAGAAATGTGCCACTGTTTCCCTTTGAATGTGCCACTGTTTTGAAGAAGAAATGCCCACTGTTTCGGTTCCTCAAAATCACATAATATGCCACTGTTTCTGCACATTATATGCCACTGTTTCTGCACATATATGCCACTGTTTCTGCACATTATATGCCACTGTTTCTGCACATATATGCCACTGTTTCTGCACATTATATGCCACTGTTTCTGCACATATATGCCACTGTTTTAGCCCAATATATGCCACTGTATTTATGCATAAAATGCCACTGTTTTAGCCATCATATGTCACTATTTTCATGCATAAAATGCCACTGTTTTAGTCATCATATGCCACTGTTTTTATGCATGAAATACTCATTGTTTTAGCCATCATATGCCACTGTTTTTATGCATAATATGCCACTGTTTTAGTCATCATATGCCACTGTTTTTATGCATGAAATACTCACTGTTTTAGCCATCATATGCCACTGTTTTATGCATGAAATACTCACTGTTTTAGTCATCATATGCCACTGTTTTATGCATAAAATGCCACTGTTTTAGTCCATAATATGCCACTGTTTCACTATCCAAAAACCAAGATTTATGCCACTGTTTTGAAGTCCAAAGTGCCACTGTTTCTGTTTTAAAACGTTCACTGTTTCTGCTGTATGTTTACTGTTTTGCTGCTGTAAACACTGCTGTATGCTCACTGTTTTCCACTGTAAAACGTTGCTGTATGCTCACTATTTTGCTGCTGTAAGGCACTGCTGTATGCTCTCTGTTTCTGCTGTAAATAGCCACTGTAAATGATTAGTTGTAATTGATTTAGGTGCGCTTAAGAAGTGAGATACTTCGCTGCTGTTTGGTAATATTTAAGGCACGCAAAGGTAAGTGTCAGGCGATATTGCCTAATGTGACTATTGACTACTGGTATAAAATTGTGACATGATGCTCCATATGCCGTAAAAATATTATGTTCCATTATGTTGAAAGGAAACTGCCAAAAATGTGCCGTGATGGCTATATGATTATGAGGTAAAGACGTCATGTGGCAGCATAACGCATATGAAAGGTATATAAGCATGCATCTTACATCATACCGCATTTTTACGCTTTGTGTGTGAAAGCATAGCATGACATGCATGTATCAAGATCATATAGCCCTTGTTTTAGAATAGTTATGTACAGGACCATGTGTTTGAGCAAGCATCATATAGGCATCCCCAAGGTACCGGGGTATGGGACACTTGGCATCAGTCCGCATAGGCCCACAGTTGGAATCCACATGGAGCTCAGGTGCCAAGGGATATTTGATTCCACTGTGAAGTGCGCGCACGACGGTGCTAAAAGCGCAAAGGAAAGGCGTTATATACGCAATATATGAATATGATAAAAAGGAAAAGGAAAAGGAACAAGGATATGTTGAAGTGACTGTTTATGATTTTGTGCCTAGTTAATACTGTTATATTACTGGTTTTGTTGCCACACTACTGGGATTATTCTCACCCCTTCGGGGCTGCTATTTTTCCAAAATGGCAGGAGGACGCAAAAGCATTTGAAGGAGTGATGTTGTGCTGTTGATTGCTGATGCGTGGATTATCACTGTTGCTGTTTGTTTAATTGGATGACTGTAATGATTAATGTTTTGGCACTCTTGGATGACTGTAGTCTTTATCATCTTTATGTTAGCTTGAACTTTTATGAACAACGACTATTTTGGAACACCTTTGTGAAAAGAATTTAAGTGCTGAAATTTTTATACGAATTTGTATACTGCTTTGTTAGCTCATGTGACGTTAACGACTCTAATTCCGCTTAGCAAACGACTCTCTTGGATGCATACAAGGGAGGGCGTTACATAGGTACAGCATGGGCTGATACAGCATGGGCTGGTACTGTGTGGGTAATAGACGTATTCCTGCACTTCTCTGATCAGTAGAACAGTATAACCTTCATAACATGATATCTGCTGCATTGCACTATTTTGGAACTTATATCATATATATGCTTTTGAACTTATATCTGCAGATGTAAGTGAGCTTGAGGTGGAAGAGCTTTGAGGACCCCTTGTCTTACTGAGATTTCTTTGATTAGAGATCTCACCCCACGTTTGGGGATGCTTATTTCAAGAAATGCTGGAGTAGATGCCTCTGGCGGCAGGAGGCCGGAGCTCAGTTGATTATAGACTTGTTATGTGCTGACATGTTGGATGCTGGATATACCTGATGCTTTTATGCTTATAGCTTCAGTTATTATTATGTTGTTGTTGTTGAGACTGCTATGGGGCTTTGTTGCCTTATTTAGTGAGCATGGGGTTTGTCCATGCCACATAGACTTGAGTATGTCTTGTTTATTTAAAGTTGTAATAATGTATCAGGATTATTGTCAGGACTACGTGTTGTAGATCCGTGACTTTAGATACTCACTTTATTTATTTATTGAGGTATTCAGTTAGTTGTCTTTTGCAATTTACATACAGGCGATATTTTATGAAATTGATTAAGTAATAAACTTGGCTAAGGTTAATGACGTCATAATTGAATTAAAGAAAAAGTTATTCCGCATTTTAATTAAGCGTAGCTTAATACGATGATATGTTAACAAACCGGGTATACACGGGGTGTTACATCTGGCAAATTAACATTTTGCCCGTGGTACACATTTTTACCTCAATTTCAGGATTTTCACTAATCCTTCCCTTTTAACCCACATTATATCATATAAATTCTTATTCAAATTTACGAGGTGTTATACTAATCATCTCGAAGACAACATCAACACAACCTGCTTTAGAATTCCACATTTATCATGGAAATTCTTTGTATTGTAATCTTTCTGATTCAGATACCACGTTGAATACTGAACATGTACTTTGGTACTATAGGCTTGGACACATATCTCATACAGTTTTAAAAACTTTGTCATGTCAATATAGTTTCATTCCAAACAAGTATGTTGCTCTATGTGATGTCTGTCAGTTTTCTAAGCAACACAGATTGCCCTTTCCAATTAGCACATCTAAATCTACCAAGTTTCTTCAGTTATTACATGCTGACATTTGGGGTCCATATGCCATAAAATCCTTACATGGTCATAAATATTTTCTTACCCTTGTTGATGATTTCACACGATATACATGGGTTATACTCATGAAATGTAAATCATAAACTGCTCACCATTTAGAAGGGTTCATTTCTTACAAGGAAAACCAATTTTCAAGTTTCCCATAAAAATCCTTAGGACTGATAATGGTCCTGAGTTCAACATGACTTCCTTCTTACATAAAAAGAGAATTCTTCATCAAAAATCTTGTGTGGAAACACCCCAACAAGATGGGATCGTAAAGAGAAAACATAAACACATTCTAAAAGGCTAGAACTCTTGCTTTTCAAGAAAACACTCATCCAAAATTATGGTGTTATGCTATATCTCATTTTGTCATTCTGTCCGCATAATCAATCGAATTCCCACTCCATTACTTAAAGATGTCTCACCATTTGAAAAACTTTTTGGCAAAGCACCTGA
This sequence comes from Gastrolobium villosum, assembly GCA_032173675.1. Lineage (NCBI taxonomy): Eukaryota > Viridiplantae > Streptophyta > Magnoliopsida > Fabales > Fabaceae > Gastrolobium > Gastrolobium villosum. Next base: position 17,465 of record JAVKPL010003764.1, read on the forward strand.
TTTACATGATTTAAGAGTGTTTGGATGCCTTTCCTATGCTTCTACACTTGTGTCTCACAGATCAAAATTTTCAAAAAAGGCACGAAAATGTATATTTATTGGTCATAAACCTGGAATGAAAGGATACATTCTGTATGATCTTATTGCAGGTTCTATTTTTGTCTCTAGACATGTCAAATAACTTGAACACTGCTTCCTTCTTCTTCATACTTCATCACCATACAACAGTACTGTTAGACCCTATCCATCACCTGATCTAATTGATGTTGATTACTACCATGATCCACCAAAACAGAGCCAAACATCAAACCCAACTCAGATTTCCACAACTGAACCAATGCAAGACACCACACCAAACCTCAATCAATCACCCATCCATACATCAGATACTGATTTAGCATCACAAAACCCAACAGTAGACAGTAACACACAGCCCCAATCTGACTTTAATCATCATCCTCGAAGATCTTCAAGACCCAAACAACCACCAAAATATGTTGATGATTATCATTGGAGTCTCTCTACTGCCACAGCTGAATCTTTTTTTCCAGGTAAGTCATCTGTCATGTATCCCCTATTCAAAGTCTATACTTTTGATAATTGTTCATCCCAATATAAACATCATTGCCTTACCTTAAGTTCTTTAGTAGAACTTACAACTTATAAACAGGATGCACAACATCAGTGCCAGATTGGTGCTATGCAAAAGGAACTCAGAGCTTTGGAATTCAACCATACTAAGTCTCTAGTGGATATGCCTGCTGGTATTAGATCCATTGGGTGCAAATAGGTATACAAAATAAAATTGAAGACTGATGGATCCATAGAAAGGTACAAGGCACAGTTGGTTGCCAAAGGATACAACCAAATGGAAGGAATCGATTATTTTGATACCTTTTCACCAATGCCTAAGATGACAACAGTAATATTTATTCTCTCCATTACTGCAGCTTGTGGTTGGAATCTTATACAACTAGATGTTAATAATGCTTTTTGTCATGGAGAGTTAGATGAGGATGTGTATATGTTACCACCTCCAAGGTCAACTGATGCTGCATTTGGGAAGATTTGTAAATTACACAAGTCTATATATAGCCTAAAACAGGCTAGCAGACAATGGTATGCAAGGTTATCATCTTTTCTTGTTTCTCTTGGTTACAAGCAATCAAATGCAGATTACTCATTGTTTGTTAGATAGAATCTCTCATCATTTACATCAATCCTAGTCTATGTTGATGACATATTCCTCATAGGAAACAACTCTCAAGAGATTACAAGTGTTAAAAACTTCCTTGATGCTGAATTTAGGATCAAAGAGTTGGGACTTGAGGTCAGTAGTTCAAATAAAGGATTGGTCCTCAATCAAAGGAAATACACCTTAGACCTATTACAGGATGCTGGTCTCTTAGCTTGTAAAGCTATCAGTACACTAATAGATCCATCTCTGATACTACAATGTGTGCAAGGAGAAGCATATTCTGATTCTGCATCCTATTGGCGTTTTATTGGTCGATTGCTGTATCTTACAACAACACGTCTAGATATCACCTTGGCTGTTCAACAACTCTCTCAATTTGTTGCCAATCCTATGACAATACATTATTAGGCAGCCACATAAGTGCTATGGTATCTTAAATGTTCCCCTGCAAAAGGACTTTTTCTTCAAGGGACAATGATCTTCATTTATCTGGATTCACAGATGCTGACTGGGGGTCTTGTCTTGATACTCGAAGATCCATTACTGGCCAATGTCTCTTTCTAGGTCCTGCTTTCATTTCCTGGCATGCAAAGAAACAACATACCATCTTAAGATCATCCACTGAAGCTGATTATAGAGCTTTGGCTTCTATAACATGTGAAATTCAGTGGCTCACATTTCTCCTTGCTGGCCTCCAAGTAGATACATCAGTTCCTGCTTCTCTTTATTGTGATAACAAGTCTGCAATATACCTAGCTAACAACCCAGCCTTCCATGAAAGATCCAAACACATTGAGCTTGGTTTTCATATTATTAGGGAGAATCTACTTGATGGTCTCCTAAAGTTACTTCATGTTTCTACAAAGGATCAACTAGCTGATCTTTTCACAAAACCACTACACTCAGGGCCCTTTAAATCTATTGTCTCCAAGCTTGGTCTTTTGGACATCCACAGTCCAGTTTGCGGGAGGGTGTAATCAGATAGAAAAGCTGACGTGTCATTAGTTAACTGACGTGTCATTAGTTGTATTAAAACCATATTAGTTTGAGTTAGTTATTCGGTTAACCACTTGTGTATAAATACTCTTTGTATTGTTAATTGTTGTTAATGGTTAATCAATAGTTGCATGTTATTCATCTATCTTCTCTCCTTCTGGTATGTGTTTCATCTTCTTTCTCATTGTTTAGATAAGTTTTCAAATCAATTAAGTAGGTCCAAGCCGAATACACAGTCACGTTTCATATGCTGATCAGATCCAAAAATTTAAACAGCACCAACAAACTCTTAAGGCATCAAATCTCTAATATAACCAATAATACAAGTCATTATAATACAGTTCCATTTTGAAGCAGACAACGCAAATCACATGCAACCGTTAAGCAGTTATAACTCTTAGACCTGGGTTCCAAAATAGGGCAGCGGACTTAAGCATGGAATTGGGTCTAATCCCCTTGGCCTAAATTTCAATAAATTACAGAATGTAATTTAACATCATTGTTTTCATGAAGTTTTACATAGATCTTGTATGTCTAGGTTAATCCCCATGCCTAAACATACAACAAGTCTCTTTTAAATTTATCGATTGGCTTTTTATTGTATACAGAATCTATAGAATACAAAAGGAGTAAATTAGTCATCACTATTAAATTCCAATAAGCATAGCACATATAACCACACATTAATCTAACTCAACATGGATATTATTCTTTTGTTCTTTCTCATCATGTAGCATCATTAAAAGCTAAGAATTTAATGGATAGATTATAATACAGAACTTGTACAACCTTAGCCAATTTAATAGAGGAGGAGAAAAGGAATGAGATAGTATTAGTTAACAATGCGAAAATAAGTATTGATGCTTAACA
>JAVKPL010003765.1:0-202293 GCA_032173675.1 Gastrolobium villosum
CTCGTGCTCACCATTCTCTTCCATTTCTCTCCTCCTCTTCTTCCTCTCTCTAACTCCAAATACTCTCAAATTTTATACCTAGGACTCATTTACTAGAATGGTAACTTCATGTTTTTCCTTAAAGAAAAATATATTATTTGCATAAAACATTAAAAAATATTATATTTTGTTTAAAAAAATGTACTAACATAGACATGATTAAGTACAGATATTTTTTGGTTTTTTGACCCTTATGGTTCTTATTTAATAAATAATTACTAATTTGACCCTCATTTTAAACTAATACGAAAATTTAACCTCTCCCACAAACATAACACCAATCTGCCCATGTTTGACCGTTGACCACACATCCTACCCGGGTACACACCTACGTACCCGGGTATTTTTTGAAATTTCTTACCTACCCGGGTAGATAGGTGTGTACCCGGGTAGAGTTCTTCGTTTCTGGGCACACTTTGCATTATTACCCGGGTACATAAGTGTGTACTCGGGTAAGTGTCGACCAGAAACCCCAATATCAATGGATTTTGGCCATTGTTGCGTGATTTAGGTTTTTGTTCCCTAAATCTCTCTCCTTTGAGCTCTTTATTCTGAAAAATCACACATATAATTCATCTCATCCATCCATAAAGCTTGATCTTTGTAGGACATTGAGATTGCACCTCCACACATACATTTTGTTCTCAAAAATCCGAACCAACATCCAAAAACCCAAAACCTAGACCTAATTTTCGTGGGAAGGATGAGTTCAAGTCCAAACATGGTTCCTATAGTTATTTACTACAATGGAAGGCATTTTGAAGGTCCGAACGGTGTCCGATTTGAAGGAAAAACAAAAACGATGAAAATCAAAGTGGGCACTACATGCAATGAACTGAAGCATATAATCCTCCAAAAAATGGGGTTAGAAGGCATCCATTCCATCCACCGCATGATAGCCAGGTTAGAGACTGTACTGGATATGGATACAATATACTACATTGGTAATGATATCAATGATGATGAAGATGTGGAGTTCGTCACAGATGCGTATGTTGGATGGAAAATATTAAAATATATTGAGATTTATGTTGAAGTTGATGCTGGTCAGTCTTCATCTTTGCCGGTGCATGCAACCACTATTGCACAATGTACTGGTCAAGAAGATACAATTGTACGATCTTCCGCACCTCCTCAGGTAGCCTTGGATGAGGATGAAGATGAGGACTATGTGGACAGCGAAGATGAGGGAGAACATGAAAGTGAAATTCCTCCAGGTGATTCGTCAGACACTGACGTGGACGAAAATTTTGACGCAGACACGAGCGCTGTAAGTTTGGGTACCCCAGCCTTGTCACCACTCCATGTTGACCCAGCCTTGTCACAAGTGCATGTTGACCCAGCCTTGTCACCACTTCATGTTGACCCAGTCAGTAGTGGTAAGTTTATAAATTGTGACATTTGCTTTTGACAATTTATTATTTGTGGTGATATTCATTCAGACAAATGAGAGTTGATGTTTAGATGCAGGGACAGCGGTGGAGCCTTTTTGGAATGAAAGCCAACATTATTCATTCATTAATTGGGCTCACCCTAATGACGAGTTGGAACTCCTATATGGGGATGATGACTTGCATGGAGGTTGGAAGTTAGGAGATCCATTATTTGTGCAACAATAATTTGGATCCAAACCTGAAATGCAACATGCTGTGAAGATACATTGTATGAAGGGGCGCATGACAGCCATAGTTGAAAAAAGCGACGAATCAAGATTTGTTATGAAGTTTAAAAACCATGCTGACGGTTGTCCCTGGTATATGAGGGCAATTAAGCCGAAGAAGGGAGCTAACTGGGTGGTCCGTAAATGGGGTCAAGGGCACACATGCCTAAATCAGGGCCTATCACAGGATCATAGACAGTTGGATTCAGATGTCATTTGTGCGGCTATAATGAGTACGTATTCTACTGTGTACTTAATGATTTAGTATAATTGAGAATATGTTAAAGTTCTGTTTTTTTTTTTCCAGATATGTTAAAGGAAGATCCATCCACAAAACCAGCTCTAATACAAGAGAGGATACAGGGAATATATGGATACAACATAACGTACAGGAAGGCCTGGAAGACAAAAATGAAGGCGATTGTTAAGTTGTTTGGTGACTGGGAGAAATCGTACGGATTCTTGCCCAATTGGTTGACGTATATGACGCAGGTGAATGTGGGTTCTGTGTTCAAACTTGATACAAATCAATGTTTTGACGAATGTCGGGTTTATAGACAGGGTTATATTTCATAGGGTTTTTTGGACATTTCACCAATGCATTGAGGCATTCAAATATTGCAAACCTATAATTCAAATTGACGGCACTTATCTGTACGGGAAGTACAGAGGAACTCTATTGATTGCTACATCTCAGGATGGGGATGGATATCTGCTTCTTATTGCCTTTGCTGTTGTTCCTCCAGGTGAGAGGTTGGAAGATTGGTCTTGGTTTCTAAGCCTTTTACGTTTTCATGTCACACATAGGCACGGTATTTGCCTAATATCCGATCGTCATCGAAGCATCATTAGGGCGGTCAAAGATCACGCTGGATGGCAGCCTCCATATGCTTATCATGTATTTTGTCTACGTCACATCGGAAGCAATTTCAATTCCCGCTTTAGGAATGTGGAATTGAAGAAAACGTTGATGAAATTAGGTAATGTATCAATTTTTGTGATGCCTAATAAATGCAAATTCAATTCCCGCTTTATAAATCCATTATAAAATCGTAACTAACCAATTGTATTTGTGGCTTCATTTTTTTCCAGGGTACACATGTTCAAAGATCAATTTTGACATTCGATACAAGGAATTTATCGACAACAATTCTGAAGTGGCTTCATGGTTGGATGCGATTCCAAAAGAGCAATGGTGCAGGTCGTACGATGAGGCAGGACGTAGGTTTGGTCATATGACAACCAACCTATCTGAGTGTGTGAATGAGGTGCTTCGTGGAGCACGTAATCTACCAATAACTGCATTGGTGAAGATGACATTCAGTAGACTCGTTGAATATTTCGTCAAGAGACGTGAAGCCATTGATAAAGATATCTCACAAGGAAAGATAATTTCAAAGAAGGTTGAGGCAGCTTTGGAAAAAAATGATGAATTGGTCGGCACTTATCGTGTGAGGATATATGATAGTTCCCTATTACTGTTTGAGGTTGAGGATGCCTACAATCAATCTACTCACGAGGTTGGTGACACCATGAGAGTTGACTTAATCAATCGTAAATGTCAGTGTGGTAGGTTTACAGCAAGGAGGTATCCCTGCAGCCATGTTTTAGCAGTTTGCAAGGCAGCCAGGTTAAACCATTATGATTATGTGGATGATATTTTTAAAATCCCAACCATTTCTAAAGTATATGCTGAACACTGGTTTCCTATTGGCAATGAATTGTTGATTCCATCCGTTATTGGGCCTACTGTAATTCCGGATTCACGGTTGGTACGTGCAAAAGGAAGACCAAAGTCTTCAAGGATTCAGAATGAGATGGATTGGGTTGAGTCTCAACCGACGAGCAGTCAGAGCAGATGTAAGCATTGCAAGCAAGTTGAACATAACATTCATACATGTCCATTGAGACTAAGACAAGCATGATTATGTATTGTTTCTATGTAGTACTTTGTTTTGTAATGACATTTACTATTTAAGTATTGTTTTGTTTGTAATGACGTTTATTATTTAAATATTATGTACTCGTTGCGTATTGTGCATTCCGAACGCAAACCATACCCATTTACCCCTTCCCCAAGTCAGTTAAGGTAATTGTATTAGGGTGCAATAAAAAAAAGTTTGAAAAATGGCCAAAACAGAGGCTGACCCTGCATAACCAACTGATCTACCGGGTACCACGTACTGGTGTACTCGGGTAGCATGTACCCGGGTAGACCAGTACAGGTTACCCGGGTAGATCAGTTGCTTATGCAGGGCCAGCTTCTGTTTTGGCCATTTTTTAACCCTTTTTTTTATTGTTCTGTAATACCCACATACAATATAACTTGGGGGTGGATTGATTTCGTACAAATAGGCAACCGGAAGCATAATGTGCGCTAATCAAAGTTGAAACTTAGACAAGTACGAATTTGCAGGAAATGAAAATTGCATTCATTCAAATATTGATCATCCAAAATACAAAAAGATCCATCCAATTTAGGTCCAAAATGCAAAATACATAATACAAAATGTAAAACCCTATGGACACTAATAGGACACACTAATCCGATTGCGTGTCCTCCCATTCTCATCATCCTCATCCACATCATCAGAGTCCTCCTGTGGATGGGCACCCCTGCCAACTAAATCCTCTAAATGTGCAACCCTTCTGTCCAACCGCGAAACACTTCTGTCCATCTGGTTCCGCCACTTGTTCGTGCTCTGTCTATATCCTCTAAAGTCAGTAGACAGTCTCCACATGGATGCCATGACATCATCAAGTGTCCATCCACCCTCGGGAGGAGCTGGTGGTCGCCCCTGCGGGTGGGACGTGTCTGTCCGTCATCAACCTCATCATCATCATCGTCGCCATCATCAAGGCCTGCAGTAAAAACCAAGAAAAGCAAAAATGTCACATTAAAAAAAAATCAAAACAAGAATGCATAAGGCCATAAAACCAAACACATCACCTGCAGGTGCATCCTCCATCTCAGCATCGTGGTGGACTGGGATCTCAGGTGGTTCTGGTGCCTTCTTCCAGTACCAGGGACCCGCTCTGCTCTACTGGATCCCACACTGCTTCAGCAGTCTCTCACCAAATATGGCATTCCACCATGTGACGACCTTAAAGTTCTCTGTCGCCATAGGCACACCAAATCTATGTAGGATCTTCTGCACCAGGAATGCAAAAGGCAATTCAGCCTTCTTGGACTTGGCAGCCTTCCACATCAATATGCAGATATAATGCCTCCAGTTCACCTTCCTGCGGTGGAGGAGGGCCCACAGTATAACAAAATCTCCTTCCAGCACCTTGGAATGATTATACGGGCGCTGAAAAATAATATGTGTGACCACATAATGGAGAATACGAGCAGAAACCGACAAGTTGCTCACAGGGTAATGAGAAAAATGTCCGGCCTCAGCGTCTGCCCTCCTAGTCTCTGTGACAATGGTCTCCCTGTCATAATCACCAAAGATATGATGGCTGTCTCCATCATATAGGGCTGCTCCTGTGACAGCATCAAAATCATATCCCAGGAGCTCTGTCCATATGGGCGCAGTCATGACGATATCAATCCCGCAGACACGGGAAGTCAGCTCGCCATTCGCATAGCCAAGGTTCTGGTAGAAGGCTCTCACCATCACCTCCGAGTAGGGGCATCTCATCTCCGCAAGCACAATTAAATGTGTCTCCTCAACTAGCGGCACAATTTCAAAATTCTCCAAATTGAAGAAGGCCGAATCCAGTGATTTCGGCTCGCAGATCTTCCTGCTCATGAAATATTTGACATACTTTTCGTGGGCAGCTACGTCATCATCAAAAAAATAACCGAACGGCAAGTCCGGAGCCTGACTCGCACCAGCCTGCGGCTGAGAGGATGACGACTCATCCTGTCGCCGCTTGCTTCTTCGCTCGTTTTCCACCAACGGTAGCTTTGAGATGCGTCTGGCACTCATTGCGTCACACAACTAAACTGAAAAAAAATGCCAACATCAGAAATATAAACATACAGATTAGGGTTAGGGTTAGGGTAACACATACAAGGGTAACACATACAAATTGATAAAATTATTCGGTCTAAATGCAATAATATAAATGAAAATACAAGGAATTGATAAATTTACAAATGAGGGAGGGATATATGGAATCAAATCAATCAAACGAAAAAAAATTACCTTAAATCGATTGCAATCGGTGGAAGGCAGAGAGGATCACACACTGATGATCATAAACAACAATAATTTGTGCAAGATTCGACCTTCAAATCGCGCCTAATATGCCCCTCAAAGCAGCTCTACTCGGGTACCCCTTTGTGGGTTTTGCCGAATGGGGCTGCTGGTCTATATAGAACGCATTCTGGTCGACACTTACCCGGGTACACACTTATGTACCCGGGTAAGTAATGCAAAGTGTGCCCAGAAACGAAGAACTCTACCCAGATACACACCTATCTACCCAGGTAGGTAAGAAATTTCAAAAAATACCCGGGTACGTAGGTGTGTACCCGGGTAGGATGTGTGGTCAACGGTCAAACTGGGGCAGATTGATGTTATGTTTGTGGGAGAGGTTAAATTTTCGCATTAGTTTAAAATGAGGATCAAATTAGTAATTATTTATTAAATAAGGGCCATAAGGGTCAAAAAGCCGATACTTTTTAGACATGGGCATATATGTAACGTAAGGGAAATATTTGGGCTCTCTCTCACAACATTAATTTTTTCTTTCCCTTTTTACCCCTGTTATTTTTTCTCATTTTCACTTTTACCCTTCTATTTACACTAAGGGACCACCAAAAGAACGGTGGTCCCGGACCACATTAAATAATCTCGTAACGTAAGATATCAAGTGTTAAATATTAACGAAAAAAAAGTAAAAACAGAAATATTAAATAAAAATAAAGTATTTAATATATAAAAAGGCGAGTTATAGTTATTACATTTTTTTCTTACTACATTTTACTAATAAATCTTAATCCTTGATTTATGCCAATCGGTTGTAATTTATTGGATCGTATTTATTAATTAATTATTAATCTCCAATAAATTGTAATCATTAAATTGACAGAAATCAACGGTTAAAATTTGATAATAAGAAATAGTAAAAAGAAATAGGTACTAATTATAACCTTTCTCCATACAAACAAAAAATATTTTCTCCTTTTAAAGATTTTTTTATTATTAATAAACTCATTGTATAAGTTGATCTATAAAATAGTGAAGAAAAAAAAAATTAAGATGGAACTCACCGAAGCATTAATAGAAAAAAAATAATTCTCCTTGATAAAATAATTATTAGATATTAGATATAATGGTAGTTTAGTATTTCAATGATATTCTTGATCTCTCTTTTCTGTTATGCTCTTCTTCTATATAAGAGCTCACATATTGTACAAATGAATCACCACAATTAATGAAATCAGTATTTTCCATTTACTCTCTTTTACCTTCTAATATGGTATCAGAGCATTTTTATTCTCCATGAATGGAGGTTCTGCTCCAATCACTATTTTTTTTTTCCTTTCTTCCGGATCTGGTCTCGATCTGTGAATTTTTTTATTTTATTATTAGAGCTACTCTTTCTCCTTTAGTTTTCTATGTCCATTTTTTTGGTTACGTTGCCGTTCATTTTTATTTTGTTTCTTTGTTTTTCCGCTGCCATCAATTTTTTTTCTTCTCCATCGATCTTCCTTTCCTTTAGGTTTCTGAAGATTCATGAAGCTTGAGTTTTATTGCAATACATCATTGTAGCTTTTGTTAGATTTTATTCATGGATTTTTTATTCTGTAATTTTTTTATTTGTATGATGTACTGCCGTTGGCTTGTATTTGGTTTACAATGATGCACGGACACGGACACGGGACACGGGACACGACACGACACGACACGCCGACACGTTAATTCTAAAAAATGTCATATTTCGACACGTTGGGACACGTTTTGATATTAAATAAAAATTTTAATATATATAATATAATTTTTATTTAATACATATAAGAGTCCATAATAAGTCATATATCCAACCAAATATTTAAATTTCATAACATAAATATAAGTATAAATAATTTTTCGTACTTTATTTATTTTTAATGTCAAATTTCATAACAAAAAAAATTAATTTATAAATTATTTCTTTTATATTTATTTATTAAAATAAAATTAAGATTAAAAAAATAAAATTAAGATTAAAAAAATAAAATAAAAAATAAAAAAACGTGTCCGAACGTGTCCGAGCGTGTCCCCAAATGTTGACCGCGTGTCCCCAAATATTGACTGCGTGTCGGAACGTGTCGGAGAGTTGACCGCGTGTCCCCAAATGTTGACTGCGTGTCGGACGCGTGTCCGAGCGTGTCGGAGCGTGTCCGTGTCGGACACGTGTCCGACACGCAAATTTTTCAAAAATTAGCGTGTCCGTGTATCTGAGGGTTTACCCATTGTTTGGCTTTATTTTGGCTTCCTATTAAGGGAAGCATTGTTCATGTTGCTGATGTTCATTTTAGAACATATTAAGTTGCTTATGTCCATCCCCGCCCTATCTTCATTTGCTGATGTCCATTCCAGCACATTAGAGCTGATCTCCATTCCAGCACATTACAACTGATGTCCATTCCAGCACTGTTTCTTTACTAGCTGATGATGATGTTATTTGGTTATTACGTTTTCTTGATTTTTCTTGTTCAAGATGGAAGTTCTCCGTGTTCACTCTCCATCTTGAAGGAGAGTATTAGATATTAGGTATAATGATAGTTTAGTATTTCAATGATATTCTAGATTTCTCTTTTTTATTATGCTCTTCTATATAAGAACTCACATATTGTACAAATGAATCACCACAATTAATGAATTCAGTATTTTTCATTTACTCTCTTTTACCTTCTAATAATAATTGCCCTAAAAAAAATGCAAATTATTTATTTTTTTAAGTAGTAAATAATATTATATATTCTTCGATCAATGCATATGCAAGTTGAATGATAAAGTAACTGAAGTCCAAGTTGGGAACTGTTTCAGGCGGAGAAGGGTGAGATGGGGCTTGAGTTACCGGCTGTTACTAGTTGGTTGGTGGTAAGTGATTGGGTGGGTGAGTTATATCTAAGAGAAAGACGAGGGAGCATAGTAAAATGAGCTTTAAGTAACTCAGTAACCGACAACATGTGACATTAAATTGGATCGCATCGAGATTTTGAGCCTCGTAAGAGACTCGCTATAAATTGCTCTCTGCCTTTTGGGGACCCCACACCATGATGTTCTTCTGCGCTGGGCTCGTTGGCCCAAATCCATTAAATACTCATGATTTTTTATTATTTAAGTTCTTTGTGTTGGGGTTTTGTGTGAGATCAAACATTAGAACTTTTGTTGACTACATAAATCTAATTTAACATACTTTTATTTTGCATAAAATTGATCTCTCATATTATTTTTATTTCAAAAAATGTGTCCCACTTTTTTCTTTTTGTTATGGGCTGGACTTATGGGCTGGACTCAAGCTCACTACACATCTCGGCCCAACCTATGCAAACCCTAGAGCCAGGCCATATAAGGCAGGTAGGTGGACTAATCAGGTACACATTTTCTAAACCTAGTCATTGGATATCACACACCTTGGAGGCAGACGCCTAGGTCAGTGTCCGTAATCCACGTTCCTCCCAGATACCTAATCTATAGATATCCAGAGAGGAACATCTGAATCCGAGATCAATCATCCAACCTACGTTGGACACATCTACCACAGGCAGAACACTTTTCTTTTTTAAATTGATGGGACCATTTTATTTATCTCTTAATATGAGAGAAGTAATTCACTTTAACGTAACTTAGAACAATACTTGGTGCGGATTTCTATCAATGGAAAATGATTTTCTCAAGTATTAGATTTGATCTGATGATGAGGAATTTGGATATGGATTATATATTAAATTTTTAATTGTATAAAAAAATAATTTATTTATATGAGATCAATATTTTTGAAAAATTTTCTGCCACTTTCACCTAAAAATAAGTGAGAGAAAAAAAAGATTAGTAGAACTCACTCATTTTTGGACGAGGCAGAGAAAATTTTTTTACAGCAAAAACATAAATATTTTTCCTTATTTATATAGCTCGAGCATTGACTTTGATGAGATACTAGGTCAATGAATTGTTGAAGGTGAAAACTGAAAACTATACAAGTGCAGCAAGATGGGTCAGTCTTACGATATTGCCCCCCTCGAAATAGCCTATTTTGGCTGAAACTGACAAAAGCACAAACGTGGAGACACAAAACCAATACCAGTTAACCTCCACATATTGCAACTCCTGTTTGTATCAGCTCAGCTAAGTATTCTGATATAAAAGCGCGGGCTTCTAATTTGTATGGGTTTCACTGTTTTTTAATGGTGACCTTATTGCATATTATTCCATAAAATGAAACATGATATCATCAGAGTTCAGACATTTTAGATTATAAATTATCAGTTTATAAATTTTTTTAATAAATTTTTGTGAAATTACACTATGTATTTTCATAAATACATAATAGAGGTAGGATATTTCACACCGGTGTCAAATTTAAAGTTTGATACCTCACCTGAGAGCCGTTAGATCAAAAAATATCAAAGACTCTGATTTGTAAGCATATGACACCATTGATCTTTTTTGATCTAACGGCTCTCAAGTGGGGCGTCAAATTTCAAATTTAACACCGGTGATCTGCCTCTACATAATATAACCTAGTATATATATTTTCGAGACTAACGTAATATAATTTATAACAAAAAAATTTATAAATACAATTGTTCCCTAAAAATTAAACACATACATTATACCTTTTATTTTGTGCTGTTCAGAGAGGTAATGAACCACAGTAAAGCAAAAGTCTGACACACACAAATGCCAACTAAAAGGACTGAAAACAAGACTACCAAAAAAAAGGACTGAAAACAGTGAAGGAAATTAAAATTTGCTGCATTCATAGCAACTGTCAAAATTTATCATAACAAATTCAACCCCAAAAAAAGAAAGAAAAAAAAAAGAGAGAGATAAAGATAACAAGAACTAATATTCACCAGCAGCAGTAATCATGAGCAGCAGCCTGGGCATCTAATCAAGCCATTCTCATTACAATCTGGGCACCTTCTTAATTCTCCTTCTTCTTCCTCAAACACCTTCTTGCTACCATTACAATTTGAACAGGGAAAAAACCTTGCATCTCCACAATAATCACACACAAACCCAGGATCTTGAGTGGGAAAACCTTTCAACAGTTTTGCCAATTCTCCAGATTCATTCAGCTTCTTCATTTCCTCTGCATTTCCAACATACTTTCCTCTGATAAAGACCTGTGGCAAGGTAACAGCTTTGTCACCAAGCACTTTCTGCAACTCCTTCCTATATGATGAGTCCATTGAGATATCCCTCTCATCAACCACAACTCTAAAGCCCCTCAATATCATCCTAACAGAACAGCAATCTTCATAAGTCTTGCGGATACCTCTCAAACTCGTACAATAAACCACTATTTTATCTTCAGTGCAAGGCAATGAAGAAGAAGAAGAAGAAGAAGATTTCAAAGGGCTAGACCCCATTGACCTCACACCTCTGCGTAGGTTGTTTCTACCTAGTTGTCTTGATGACAATGCTCTTCGGTAACTCCAAGCCACACTTGGGTCTAACTTAGCAAGCAAAGCTTCCTCAGATAAATGCTGCCAAAGAGGCTTCTTGGCCAATGATGAGGTAAAAGAAGAAGAATTTTCCTTGACTTTTTCTGAAGCTTTCAGTGATTCAAACGAATCAAGCAGATTCTTCCTTGCAGCCCCATCAAACGTTGTGTACCTACATGAACTGGTTTTGTCTGAGATACCACCACACATGGGGCTGTCAAAAATGGAAGATTGAGGCTTGGCAGTGTCATGGGAATCTTCTTCATCCAACCCATCCATGAGTTCCCACATGTTGATGACTGAGTCTGGGGACAGTGACTGCTCTTGTTCTGTTTGATTTTGAGAGGTTTTGGTGAGATGGGGTGGTGATTGGGACTTAACATGAGACTCATTGTTGATAAAGTTGGAGCCTTTTTTGTCTGAATGGTCAATTAGGAGAAGAGAACCATAGGTGGTGGAGGTGAGGGAAACAAGGTGGTGGGTGTCACCCTTTCTGGTTGGAGGATGATGAACAAGAGGCATTGGGAGTGATAGAGCTCTGGGAGCTGGTGGTGAAGAATTGTAGCAGTGTGAAGCAGAAGAAGAAGAAGAGAAAGAAGAAGAAGTAAGAGAAACAGAAGGAGAGGGATCCTCTTTTGGACTTTTGTTGGCAACTATGGTGATGGTTCTTGAGGCTGAGCAACCCATGATTGCAAAATTGAAACTAAACTAAAAAATGGGTGTACCTTGCCTTTCCTTAATGCTTACTCTCTCCAAAAAAGACACCTTTTTTTTTGTTGCCCTCTCCCTCCAAACTAGTTTGGTTTTGTTGTGTGAATGTTTTCTTTGGAAGAAAGACCTTTGTGAAATAATGATTGTCCTTTAGAAGAAAGAGAGAGAAAAGGAGGAGGTGGATTCTAAAAAGGTATTATGATATGAGAGAGCTTTTGGAGGCTTAGATGGAAAGGATGACAAAAAGAAGAAATTGTGTTGAGAGAGAAAGAGGGGTGGTGGGAGGGAGCTTTCAGTTGGGTAGGAGGGGGAAGTTGATAAACTTCAATGCTGTATGTAAGAGGGAGCACAAAAATCGCAGTTAGGTTCATTAAATTTTTTTTATTAAATTACTAAATATTGATGATGAAGGGACCATTTTTATTTGAAGAGCAATAAACAGGCAAAAAAGGGACACTGACTGAGCATTGGAAGATTCCTTTGTGTTTTGTTTTAGTAAACACCTTCATATGAACATGCTTAAGCCTCCTTTTAAGTATTGTAAGTTTGTAACCTATTTAAACATGTAAAAACATTACGTATTTGACTTTCCTCGTTGGGAGAGGCAACATGGACAAATTGGATCTCTCAAGTTCCAAACTGTTTTTAAAATGTTAAATCCCGTAATATTTTTGTTAACTTGCAAAATTTTATAATATCCATCGTTATTTGCAATCTGCCATGCATTTAAATTTAAATTCCCCTAAAATGTTGACATATAAAAATTACATCGAATTTAACTTGAGTCACTATCTGAATTTTATTTTGCTTCGTTGTTAGTCACTACAACTACAAATGTCTCTTTTATGGATTTTTCTTAGCGTGCACTCTCTTTATGTCAATAAATAAATATTAGTAAAGCTGTCCTCAACTCCCAACATTTTTCTTTGTTTGAAGCCAAAACCGGATCAATTTCAAGTGAAAGAAATTATACTGTCATTAGTCTGTTAGTTCCCAAGCTGTTTATCATATTCATTAGCATAATAATAAGGTTTTATAATTCTCATGAGAATTTAAATCTCATGTCGTAGAGATAAAAAGTATGTGGGACCCATGTGTTAGAAAAAATTATATGTGGAATCCATATTAGCACGAAAATCGAAGGGTGTGTAGGAAAAATTGAATTCTCATGTTAAATGAGAATTATAAAATCCTGAAAAGCATAATAATAAATAGGGGAAATGAAGTACCATGTCGTAGGAAACACAAATTTTATCCTACAGACACCATCAAAAACAGTGTCAAGAGTTTTTTCTTTTTCAAGTAGGCCCTGCACTTTTTGTGTATATGTAAGACAAAAGTTATTTTTACTACAAGATGATACTTCATTTTCCCTAATCGGCAATTATCAACTTCACCTTTTTTACCAAGTGGTGGAGCTAAGAAGGCATTTAAGACAATGCCAAGATATTCAGTTGGTGTCACGGTAATATAGCTACTACTAAACCGGCCTAATTTTTAAAAAATTTAAAACATAATTTATTACGTTTCAAGCATAGCTAAATAAACGTGACTAAATTAGCCGGACACCGCTCCTGCCTTTTAAACCAATATATTTTCACTAACCTACACAACACAAGCACCAAAAGGCAGGCCCATTTAGGAAGATACATGATTCCACTTATAATTTATGGATTTCAAAAACTACTCACATTATAAGTTTGATGAAGAGGTAATGGGTATCTTATATTTTTCTTTGTTTTATCTCTCTCTATGGTTATTAGGGGACTCATCACGTAAATGAGAAAGGGAGATCGAATAAACACGTTGCTTTTTAGCAGAAAAGAGGAGAGAAGAGAGTAAAATAATGCTTGATACATAGTTAGTTGTAAGATACACGTCACTTCACGTTAAAGTAGAATGAAAGTGCAGGTGTACAAAAAATACAATACAATTATTTACAATTAGAAGGTTTACTTTGTTGAGTTCTGACAATAATGTTCTTAAGTAACTAATTGTATACAAGATGAGATTAAGTGAATCCAAATAACATTATGATGTGAACCGTTTGTCGTAACTAATTGTTAGTTACACTTACCATCCTAATAATTGTGGAGGATGTTATTCTCATGTCGTTTAAAGTCAAATTAGTGTTATAATCTTCAACCGGTAACATCTATCAACATCAGTATACTGCTGGGGAAATCACATGCCATATTATGGGAATCCTAACAAGTTAAACTGGCAGGTAACAACAAATTTTTAACCTAATGACACTACAAAGTTATGCATATAAAAGGGTCGACCCAGTTCAAATACCCACTTCGTGAGTGTCTGGAGAAGGGAATACTCTAAGCAGTCTTTCCTGCTTTTTGCAGAGAGACTGATTCGAACCCGCGACCTGACACACCACGGCAAGCAAGCTTACCGCTGAGCCAAGCCAGCCCTTCAAAGTTATGCATATAAAGATAAGCAAAATATAAATAAAATGATAAAATAGACAGGGCTAAAGGGGAAGAGAAGAATTACCCCATAGTTTTTAGGCCAATTATACACATTGCAAATGTAGCGTGATAAGTAAATTATCGAAACAAAGAGAAGATTATGAAAGAAATAGCTATCATTTCTTCCCTCAAAAATAGATTGAAACAGACATTTCAAAAAAGTGGACCACAAGACAACTAACTCAGGGCTGGTAACACCATGACCACAGGCTACAAATCCATTGTTCATATATGGGTCTGCTGAGTTGCTAAAGTATCTGTCTCATCTACTTTGTTGCTTTACTCATCATAACCCTTTTCAAATTTCAAAAGAAAGGGGAAAATGTTACAATCTTTATATGCTCTCAAAAAAGTTTCCTGTGTATTTCGGCTTTATTGTCTCTAGTGAGGGGGAAATGTATAACAAATAAGTCCATAAAGTGATAGTAGGTTTCGGGTTTACGTTTAATTTTTGAAAGTTAAAAATTTCAACTTCTAAAAACAGCAATGTTAAAAGCCAAATTATTTTTTCATAATCCAAATATTTTTTAAAAAATATAAATAACTTTTTTTTTTTTTTTTTTGTAAAACACATTTTTAAAATAAGTAAGGTATAAAAAACACTTTATTAAAAACTCATCTAAACAGGCTATGACGTAACAATGTAACATTATATGCCTTTTTTGGTGCAATTTCACCACATAAGTAACATAATTATTCCTTCCTAAAATAGAAGATTGATCTTATGCTAAACTACCAAATTTGCTAAAATAAATCACAAGGTGGTTATATTTTCAACTTGTGAACATAAACATCTGGTGCATGACATGAGCTATCTTGAGCTAATCCTCCTCCAACGTTCCTTGTTATCTTTCGAGTAGGCATTGGTTAAATCTTCAATTTAAATATTTGGTGCATGAAATGTTTCGGTTATTATATAATTTATGGGAGATGTTATTCTAGCTACTCTTAATTTGCTTACATTTTCTTACTCTTCTCAACACCGTTAGATTATAATCTTATCCGACGGTGGAGATTTACCGCATAAATAAAATCTTTTTACCGATTTCTCTCTCTCACCACCTCCCACCTTTTCTCTCTCCTCCCCTACAACGAAAATGTCGCTTTAAAGTCTCTTTTACAAACTGAACCTATGGCAAACGAGGATGCAACTCATTGGCGGACTCACATGTGGGCAAATGACCGCAGGTTCGCGGACATAAACATTTTGACTTTAGATTTTTTTTTATCTCTTTCTTTGTTGGATGTCCTTATTTGTCTTTGTTGGTTCAAGATTTATATTAATTAGCAGACACCATTAAATGCTTGCAACATTCGCCCTCTTGCTCCTCAGCCACGGCATCACACAGCAAAGGCCTTGTCTCCGGTTGCTTCACCACTTGCGCCATCCTCTTCTTTATTCTCTCATGGTAACACTTCAGTCTTCTTTTTTCAATTATTACATCATGTAATTTCAGCTTTGATTCACTATTATTTTTTCTTTTATTCACTATTATTTTGTCTTTTTTTTTTTTTTTCCAATTATCACATGGGCACAAACGTGTATTCACTATTAGTGCAGAATGAAGTCTCTGTTAGGTTTTGTTATTATGGACATATTGGAAACAGCAGATTTTCTCCCTTCATCAGGTAGCTCTTGATATTAATGCCTATTACACCAGATTGAAGACCTTGTGGGATGAATTGTAGGACTATTCTCCTTATAAATGTATGACTTTCTGATGGGCCTTGATGAGTCATTTGCTGGTATTCGCGCAAATTTTCTTGATGGACCCCATTATATACAGTTACACAATCTTAGGACTTATACCACAATTCGCTGTTAAATAGTTAAAACAATAGTTGTCGTTTTGATTGTGATTCATTAATTGCTTGCATATCCCATTTAGAAAACGTATAAACAGAAAATGCCTTTCTATATTGATATGGATATCAATATGTACATGATCCTTAAGCTAACACATTCATCAGATACAAATCGGAGGAAATGCTCAGCTACATATTTGTCTGACACATACAATTTTATTCAGAAAAAACATCAATAAAACTTGTTAAACTGATACTACACCTGAAAACCATGTTTTCAGTTTCCCCTTGGTTTATCACTTGTGCAAGTCAAATTCTGTTCTCATCTAACTCTTAAGTCCGTTAACAAAATTATTCACTATTTTAATGAAAGCTAACACTAATGGTTATTAACTAATGAAGTGGAACTTATTAACTTGTTTTTCCATTTCTTTTATATTCTTTAGATAGACACATCCTTTCACCTGAATCATAGGTAAAAGACGAAGGGAAAAAAGAGAGAGTACATTTTAACTTACACGACTGTGATGTTGTGATACGATACAAAACATTAATCTAATACTCTTATTTGTTCTAACAATCTAGATAGATCGAGTACAAATGTGTCCAGCAATGACACTGCTATCATAATATGGCTAATCCTACTATTTCATCACAAACCTTAGATCCTTAAAGTAATCAATACAATTACAGAAAGAAGTATATTCATTAATAGTTATTAAGAATCCACAAAATTAATAAAATAATCAATAAATTATGGACATCAACATCATGGGCAGTAAAGAAAAAGGAAATATGAGAAATAAAAGAGTCATTTAAAGATTAGCTACTACCTATCTATGTACACAGATGACCCTTGCTTGAAATGGGTAGCGCCACCGCCACGAGAGGAGATCCATGATTCACAAAGCTGCGTATGATTCGCATTAATTCGCCAAACATAATCCCTGCTGGCAGACCACCTAAAGGGTATTTTCATAGACTTGTGTTGATTTGATGGAATCAAACATAATAAGAGCCTTCCAAAGTGTCTATATCCACTTCTTATTTTCTCGAAAGAAAGATAAAGATTTGGGATCAATGCTGCAATGTAGGAAAATATCGTGGCAGGAAATGTAGCCATTGACCGTCAACCGCCTTTTCAAAAGTAAGTCACACCAATGAACTTTAGAAAATCGCGAAAGCCCACAACAGCTGGAAACAACCTTTTTTATATCAATCATAAACGAAACAAAATGGTACCACATCGGGAGTTTTGGACAAAATAAAGACATATTTATAACGAAGCGTTGAGTGAAAGGATACGACCTTACTTGAACAGGATCTGTTCTATAGGCTCGTACCTCTGTATCCTTGAGTTCTAAGGAGACAGGAACCTAAGTCTGGTGGATGACTCACAAGGACCGTGTGATCTGAGCGTGATTAATGGCCTTGTGATTCCCTCTAAAGAGGGAAGGGAATCATCTTCGGTTGTAGAGGATCGTTCCCAGCTAGAGTAACCTGGTTGGGTGGATCACTCGGTTGTCTGACAGACTACAATTTTTTTTTTTTTTTTTTTTTTTGTCATTCAACAGTTTGTCAAAGAAAAAAAACTATATTTTTCTCATTCTTCAATATCATAGAAAACAGACACCCCTCCAAAGAGGAAAAATGTTGAGTTTTTGAGAAAGGAATGGTGTTTGATAACATTACCTCCAAAAGGACTCCTTGGTTAGCTAGCACGTAGTAGCAAGTACTTTTGCTTGCACGCCCCATGGAAGCCAAGCCAGTTTGTCAACATGTTTTCTTGTAGTAGAAATGTGGTAAATGGAAACAGTAGGGGAGTGTGAGTGTCCCTTACCTCTCTCATAAAGATACGTTGCTGAAATTGCTTCTTTAAAGCAAGGATATCCATACTATTATGCAATACAACAACAAATAAGCGGTTTCTTCTCGAGTTTAACACAAAAAGGCTATTGTTCATGTCCATTTGAGGTGGGGGAGTTGCCACGTTCAAAGGGTAACAGCGGAATTTAACATTGTTAAATAAATAGGCAGGTGGCATATTTTGGGCTTTCAACTTTCCACATGCCTTTATGTTGCAAGACATGTCTAATTAACTTATTGGACCAAGCACCCCTTCGTTTTTATTTCAACTAAAAGTACAATTGTGCAACCCCCTTATATGATGGATCCACACACACTTTATTTTTCTTTGTAGGCTTTAGGATAGAGTAGTCGCAACATTTTACTTCATATTTAAGATACTCTGATGGAATGGATGTCCGAATCAGCTTGTAAGCTAATGTTAATTTTATTCATTTTTTAACTGGCCTGATATCACTTTTGTTTTCTACTTTTACAATTTCATAATTTTCATCTTTTAAATTAAATTGCATCAATTCCGTTCTTCTACTCTTTAAATTGTCTACTTTTGATCTCAATAGTGAAAATTCTAAAACAAATTAAAGGAAATATGAATTTTGTAACATCTACGTGATCTAAGAAACACATCAAATTTTCCAGCCTTGAGGCTCCAAAATTGAATAACCATACTTCAAATTCTGAAAATGCGTAATCAAAACAAAATGTTAATCCAGCTTCATAAGGTTGGGTATTTAGAAGAAATTACATAGACCCAGTTCTAAGTGCATCGTCTAGATCAGCAATGAGATCGTTGACATCCTCAATACCCACAGATATACGCACAAGATCTTCCGTTAAACCTCTTCCCTCACGAACTGCAAAGCTGATTAGGGACTTCACACTCCCTGCCAACAACCAAAATAAGGACAAGGTTCTTGAATAGGGACTACACCCACCTTCCCCATTCTAGGTTCTTGAATAATAAGCACTAATATTTCTCTTGCCAAGTGTGTAATATTTTGCTTCTTACGCTCTTTCTTTGCAGAGGTTCAGGCTTCTTTTAAAACTAGTTTTCTAGAACAATTCCCTTACACACTTTTTGATGTATGCTTATCAATAAATTCGATTGAGAGGTTCACAATGCAAGCACACCTTCTATAGTTCGTGAGGCTAGAGGTTTAACAAAAGATCTTGTGCATATATCTGTGGATATTGAGGATGTCAACCATCTCATTACTGATCTAGACCATGCACTTAGTAATCAAGCTTCATAAGATTGGATATTTAGAAAAAATCAGAGGACCAGTTCTAAGTGCATGGTCTAGATCAGCAATGAGATCGTTGACATCCTCAATACCCACAGATATACGCACAAGATCTTCCGTTAAACCTCTTCCCCCACGAACTGCAAAGCTGATTAGGGACTTCACACTCCCTGCCAACAACCAAAATAAGGACAAGGTTCTTGAATAGGGACTACACCCACCTTCCCCATTCTAGGTTCTTGAATAATAAGCACTAATATTTCTCTTGCCAAGTGTGTAATATTTTGCTTCTTACGCTCTTTCTTTGTAGAGGTTCAGGCTTCTTTTAAAACTAGTTTTCTAGAACAATTCCCTTACACACTTTTTGATGTATGCTTATCAATAAATTCGATTGAGAGGTTCACAATGCAAGCACCAAGCACACCTTCTATAGTTCGTGAGGCTAGAGGTTTAACAAAAGATCTTGTGCATATATCTGTGGATATTGAGGATGTCAACCATCTCATTACTGATCTAGACCATGCACTTAGTAGTCAAGCTTCATAAGATTGGATATTTAGAAAAAATCACAGAGGACCAGTTCTAAGTGCATGGTCTAGATCAGCAATGAGATCGTTGACATCCTCAATACCCACAGATATACGCACAAGATCTTCCGTTAAACCTCTAGCCTCACGAACTGCAGAAGGTATGCTTGCATGGGACATAAAGCAGGGCAAGCTGATTAGGGACTTCACACTCCCTGCAAACAACAAAAATAAGGACAAGGTCAGCATTGTGAACCTCTCTATACAATTTATTGACAAGCATACATCAAAAAGCGAGTAAAGGAAATGTTCTAGAAAACTAGTTTTAAAAGAAGCCTGAACCTCCGCAAAGAAAGAGTGTAAGAAGCAAAATATTACACACTTGCACAAGAAATATTAGTGCTTCATTGCTTATTATTCAAGAACCTAGAATAGAGAAGGTGGGTGTACCCTTTGATCTAACATTATATGTTTGGACCTCATGTGGGCATGGCATATATATTTCAACCTCCTTTCCCTCACTCTCTTCTTTTATTAAAAAAAGAAAATAACTTTTTACCTCTTTTATTAATTTCAATATCAGGAAATTGAAAATCACCACATAAGAATATCATTCTCATATATAATATCTTTCGGCTATTTCTCTACCCAAATTCATATAATTTCAATCAATCGATCGATCAATACACACAAAAGTATACTGTTACATAATTAAGCTTTTCATTGAATAAAGTAAACTTAATATTATGTTACAACAATATTTGTTTTAATTCATATAAATACTATTTTAATTTTATCATTCCATTTTTACAGTCCTGGCTTAGCCACTGGTGCAACATTTTATAACTAACAAATGCATAGGACATGGTATTTGCAATTATAAGAGAGAGGAGAGAAAACGAATTGTTCAAATATTAAAGTGGTTTAAATTGAAGGAAAAGGTTTATTTAGAGAATTGTTGAACTTAATGCAATCAGATTTGTCATTAACAAACAGATATCTAGAACCTATCAAATATAATCATATTATTACCAGTTGAAAATTATTTTATTTAAGCATTGGGTTGGAATAATTATTACCAAAACTGACAGTTATGCTGAAGTACTTGGTAGTTTCAACTACGTGCTTTGAGAGTGCCAAAGAACCTGTTAGAAAGCTAAGCACAGATCCTGCACCCTTTGCCTGCAAAGAGACCATATGAATATGTGATCATAAAAAATGTGCATAACAGCAACATCAACACTACTTTTGTCCCAACCTAGTTGACGTCGGTGGTCGATGAATCCAAATAATATAATGGGGCGGGGCATAGCGCCAACCAACAATCTTAAACATCAATTTATCTACTATACCTGAGAATAGTGTAAATCACGTCCAGGATGACCTGGCAGACCAGCATAGTTCACTTTCTTAACTCGTGGATGAGAGGCAAGGAACTCAGCAATCTTCTGCGCATTATCCTGCACAAGATTTTAATTCAGAAGTTAACAATTAAAAAAGATAATCACCATAAAAGATAATGACATGACGATTCACAAATTCTGCACAAATCAGATTTTGAGACCACTGTAATTTGACATCCAGTATCCAGAACAACTTAACTTTCTAGACAAGATTAACAATGTGCGTCTTTAGATCTATAATATAAAGGCAGCTTAGAAATCCAATTTTAAACTAAGCAGGATCAGAGAAACTAATATATTTTAATAGATCAATGAGAAGTACATGGGGATCAAAGAGGACGTAGGACATTGGACAGTCAATCAAAATGACAATTAGTTCATGCATGTCCCATCACAACACCGTGCAAGCATATATTATGCTGCAAGGATATATAAGGCTTGACTTTTAATATGAAAGATTGTTGGAAGGAATTATTCAGCTTCTGGAAAGGCAATCAAAGAAGTATAAAGCCAATCAAAGGAGATTATGGAAAGACATTCATGAATCGGAATGTTTGGATGGTGTGATGTAGAACCCAAATAACCAATACAAGTAATTCTGAAAATTGTTTATAGTCAATATTCAAGCAAAAGGCCCACAAGTTGTGAAAAGAGGGATATTCATAGCCCTCTACAAAACATAATTCCAAAAAATAGGGGTCACAATTTTCAACACGACAAGAGAAATTCATGTTTTGATCGATCCATTTTCAAATTCATGTTGTGTTCGTGTTGAGTGTATTCATGTTCGTGTTAAATTCATTTAGTGTCGTGTCACATTGTGTCAACCCGAATTACCACCCCTACTTAAAAATATGGTAATGATGGGATAAGTAATAAAGTGCAAAAGGAATATCCCATCCCAAACAAAGGATAAAATCCCAAATTGACAAAATAAAAACTCTAACTCCGAAATTGAAGGCCGAATTAAAATAATCCTCATTCTGCATAGCACATTTTTTTTTTTCATTATTATTATTATTATTCTTAAGTGAGTCTCTATTCTATTCTTACCAACTTATTATATAAACTACAATAGATTGAACTTATGGTTATAAGATATTTCAGCCAGTTGTCTTCAGTTGTTCACAAGACCATCATTAAAAAAACCTTATTGTAAAAAAAATACAAACAAACAAGGCATGAATAAATAGCAGAAGCAATTCAAGCTAAAAGATTCAACCAGCACCTGTTGCTTCTCAATTCGCAGGGCCATTGTCTTGATTCCTCTCATACAAAGCCAACAATCAAACGGAGCTAAGCCTGAACCCTCTGCATTTTGTAAGAAATACAATTCTTTTCCCAACCTTAACGGGGTGATGAAAGGAGGTAAACATTCAGGAGGGGATAAAAAAGAAGTAGTTAGTACTGATCCACAATAATTCAAAAGAATAAATTTTCTAAATGAAAACTCTACTAAAAGTACAATTACAAGTAGCTTATAAAAGAATATATCCTTAACACCTCAATTTTAGCTTAAATGAGGCACATAAAAGACTAGCAGAGAATGAAAGAAATAGCAACAAGAGTACCACTTAACAATTTTGAAGGAGCTCAAGCACATAGAATTTAAAAGAGAAAAGGGATCACTTCCTTCCCCTTATGGTTTGCAATAAGAAGGGAATGCTTCTTTTTTTATCAAAAATCAAAATCACAATCTAACATTTCATTTGAAACCAAGCTCATAGAACCTTTCACAGCAAATCTTATGACAAATTTACTAAAAAGTAATTCAAATATGCGTCAGTCCATCATGTAGAAGAGCTTGTCAAAATTTCCTGAACCATTTAATAATAGATCAACAGACAAAAGCATGCATTATATTTATTACAAAAAAAGCGGTTCAATAGAAATTTAAATCACAGCATTACTATAATGAAGTATAGAAAAAGAGTAATTACCTTTCACCTTTCACAGCTAGCACACCAGCCATAATGTCACTATGGCCAGCAATAAATTTGGTAGCTGAATGCATGACGATATCTGTGGCAAAAAGGTACCAGTCACAACTGTGTAAACTTTGTGTATCAGTTGGCATATTGGGGTTTTCTTAATAAATTCCTTTATACATTGTAAAGAATTAATTCAACCCAACAGCTTAAGCTGATGAGTGAAGTTACAATAATGATTTTATATATCTCAACACGCCCTCTCACACGAGAGCTCACTGGGCTTGAAGGGTGGACAGTGCACAGGCCCACCTACCTGTACTAAGAAAATTCCACAAGAGAAAGTGGGGGCGGTGAGGATCGAACCCGGGACACGAGGCTCTGATACCATGTAAAGAACCAATTCAACCCAAAAGCTTAAGCTGTTGGGTGAGGTTACATTAATGATTTTATATATCTCAACATACATTAAAAAGCAAAAAATAAAGAGTGAAAATGTAGTGCTAAGTGACTAAACAAAATGGATACATGATTTCACCACCCTTATGTTTTACTAATAGACACACATACACAAAATCAGTACCACTAATGCAGTATATTTCTTCACTTTTTTTATCACTCGTAGCAACTGAGGGATTGAAAATGGTTTTCAATATTTCATTCATCTCAAATTCCACCCTCAATTTTTTTTCCTCCCAATTTCTTTAGTCCATGTCAGCAAGCATGTTTTTAAGGAGTGAGTAAATCTGTTTATTTTCATTGGCTTACAATGCTTATACCTGCTCCAATTTCCAATGGCCGGGATAACACAGGTGACATTATACTATTGTCCGCCAACACAAGAGCACCATGTGAATGAGCCATCTCTGCTATTTTCTGGACATGAATTAAGAAGGGGGAAAGAAAAAGAAATGCTATATTATTAGAATAGAACCATTTAACAGTATTTCATATTAAAAGTTCATATCATAGAATATAAAATGAGGATTTGATATATGTTTGTTTTAATATTAGATTTGCAAATAACTTACAACTGGCAATAAGTGACAATACAATGACAAAGTAGTGAAGGTAACAGTAATTCAGGAAAGAAAATGCCTATAAAATAATGAAGAACTAGTGTCTAATCTAAACTGAAATTGTGAGTTATTACTAAGAGAGAAAACTTGATTTATAATTAATAAGTAAAATATACAGGTGCATGTCTCTTTAGAGTAAGAAAAATAATATTGGAAAGTCTGCAAGTTTCGCAATTGCAGTGAACTCTTATCTAGGTAGGAAAAAAATGATGGAATTATACTTATTGCTGGGTGTCATGACAAGATATACAACCTGATAGAAATTCAAGTCAGGGTGTGATTTAGTGATTATCCATAATTGTAACACTTCAAACATCAAGGTAACAATATATCATTTTCTTTTCATATTATTTTCTGAAATGGGAGGAGGGAAGCAGGGTAGTGGGATGCTGTGTTATTGAAAGACACAAGCATTCCCTTCCACCTGACATTTCAAATTCAAATAACAATGACAGAAACTACCTCTCAGTTTCTCAGGAGTAACACTGAAGGAGGAAAAGAAGAAGGACAACAGCAACAACCACACAAAAACCTAATCTATATTATTAACACCTCATATGTCATAACTACAAAATACAACATCTTACTCGAATATCACAAATTTGTAGCCGAGGATTGGTTGGACTCTCAAGCCACACAAGCTTAGTCCGGGGTCCAATAGCAGATGCAACCTCATTTAGATCACTTGTATTTACCCGTCTGCACATGCAAGAATTGAAGTATGATCGCTAATGGACTTATGATTCATGTAATCAACAAATTAGGCTAGTTTCTTTGTATAATTAATTACTCATTATAGAGTAAATAAATAAGTACAACTAATGAATCAGACTAACTTCACCACAACTCCAGTCTTTGGAATTACTTGAGAAAGCAACCTATCTGTGCCACCATAAAGATCATCTCCAGCAACGATTTCCTCACCTATATGTACATTATCAGGAGTAAACAGCAAGAAACTATCATGTTTTGTCAAAAAGAAAAGCTATCCTGTCAGAATACAATGCTTGCAGCCTCACAGTGCATTAGTGAGTAAATTTTCTCTGTTCTAGTTCTGTTATGAATCCAACACAGGAAAAACCAAGGGAAAATTGCCGGAGTAATGAGAACCCACTGATAGAAGCCTCACAATAGCCAAAATATAATGTCATACTAGGTCACAAACACTGCCTGTGAGTGTAGTGCAAATACTCCAAAACATAAATATAACTGTCTAAATTTCTTAGTCTGGTGCATTTCTAGCATGTTCTATATATATATGTAGAGTAAAATTATAAACTCACAAATATTTAACAAAAATAATCTTAGACCTCATAAGTATTTAGTAACAGATTCAGTCTAGATTCACATAACAAACAACGAAGAAAGATCAGATTTTATCACACTGAAGAAAGAGAAAGCACCAGTTCCAACAAGATGAGCAACAGCACTCAAAGCAGCCATTCCGCTGGTGAAGCATAGGGCTCTATCAGCTTTATCAAGTTTTGCCAGTAAACTGAGAACACAATACATGAAATTTAAAAGAAGATGGAGAAATAAACATAATATGAAACATCTGTGGTGCAATCCAAAACACAAACCATCAGGTCACATCAAACCTTTGTAAAGCATCTCGAGTAGGATTTCCACTTCTGGTATAGTCATAGGGACCATTTTCTACTGCAGAAGGCTGCATGAAGAAGTGTCTAACTGTATAAGACATATAGAAATTGAAAGAAAAATATTCAACAGAGATACTAAATACACAAAAATTCATGAGTTCATCATGAACTAATCCAAGATATACAAAATTCACCTGCTTAAAAGTAGCAGTTTGGTAAAGCGGGAGACTAACTGCTCCATAAGGATCAAAGTTACTCTCAAAATTCATCACCATTGTTGAAAAACTAGGCTCTCTTACCTCCTCTTCTACAAAGAGAAAGAATTATTATTTACACACAGAAAATAAACCTTATATATCTCGTGTCAGCTCAGGAAACATAGCACATTCCACTTAAACAACCTGCAGTATCATCCACCAAAGATGATGTGCCCAGATCCATCTCTCTATCAACTGAGCAATTCAGCTTGAACCCTTTAGCAGACAACAGTCTCTTTGTCCCGAAATTTGCTGACTTGTTAAACCCCAAGCACTCGCACCTATTTGCAGTAGTTGGGCTCTGAAACACACCACGCCAAAGAGAGAATGAGAAGCATTATGCAAATGGGTTATCATCAATGATTGAAAAATATGACTTTGAAGCATCTGTTGAGTTCTTGAAGCAAAAGGGGTATTGAAATCAAGTTTCCCAACATCATGGAGGGAAAAGTTCTCACTTCTCATATCCACAAGACTTTTTTATTTTATTTTTCACTTTTCGAAGCAAAACACATAGTGAATGCAGCATATAAAGACCCCAGAAAAAAAAAAAAAAAAAAAAGATTTTACCTGAGCGTAAGGATCAAGAACGACGGAATGAAGAAAGTGCCTAAAAGAAATTGCAGAACAAAACATGATTCAGATTATGTGCTTGTGTTTTGTTGGATTGCTCAACCGCAATGCGGCCAGTGGGGGAGTTCAATCATTTATATAATATCTTTTTGTTTTAGGTTACCTACTTCCATTAACTAAATTACTAGGTAATTTATTTTATTTAATATGTGAGATTTGAGATATGAAAAAATTTCAGTTATATTTGATTGGTTATTTATATTTTATAGTTGAAAAAATAGCCAAATTAAGTTGAAAACATAATCACATGAACTGAATTAAAAATTTCATTTTCTCTCGCGTTGGAAAAAGGATGTGCTCTCCTGTCGTAAGGGGACGAAAAAATAATATATCCAACATTTTCCGATATTTCCCGACAATCTAACACGTAGTGCAGCGATTCAAAAAAGATTTAAATGTTACGTTTTTAATACCAACTATTAAATTCATTGTATTACGGTTATCATTTTATTACATTTAAATATTTAAAATATCTCATAATTTTTTCACAAAATTAATTGGTATTATAAGTGTTATGGGCCATGGGCCTAACTAGTGAATTAGTTAAGTTTATCAATTTGGTATTAGAGTGTTTCTGGTCCAGATGTACAAAAAAGAGTAATGATGGTCCTTTTTACCCAAGTCATTTCTGCCCAAAATCGCAATTGAGCGTGATGACTATGGAGGAGATGGTGAATGAATCAGAAGGGACGATGATGGCAGACAACATGCAACTAAGCGTCCAAAGCGTAATGGGGCTTACCTCCAATGTCAAGGCAACAAAGAGTAATGATGGCAGACAACATTTTTTCGCCCTTGACTCAGGAGGGGTGGACCTGATTCTCGGGTACGACTGGTTTGAGGGGTTGGGTGTGATTCATGGAAAGCAAATGGAATTAAAACTTTCAATGTGGTCAAGGTGCTTTAAACAATGGGATCCTTGTGGCAGTCTATCATATTGGAGAGGGAGTATTGATAGGACATGGGTAGGGGTGTAAATGGGCCAAGTCGACATACAGTGGTCTATGGAAAAGCCTGACCTACGAGTTAATCATAACAGGTTAAGGCTCGTCGATGAGCCTGTTTAGAAAAAGGTTGTTGGCTTCAAATAGAATATTTGGTCTTTTAGCCTGTAGGCCTACTGTTTAATATTTAAATAAAAAAATATTATATATTTATTTATTTATTTTATTTTTTGGTAAAAAGTAAACAAGTATACATAGAAAAAGAGATATATCATTTAACTTAGTTTGTGTAACGTTTAGTATCTTATTATTTGGGCGCGCTCTTGATTCGTAGTGCGCTAATTTCTTCGACATATTAGATTAGAAATACGATCGTCCGTCCAGCCAAAAAATATGCAGATGTCCATCACAATATTCCAGTATATTTATTTGTTTATTCTAAAAGTTAGGTAATCTAACCTAATATTTATTTGTTGTCATAAATTTTTATAAGTTGTGTTCTTGTTAAAAAATCTGTTGTACAATTTTAATATTTTGGACTCATGCAAGAAATATTGTTTAATGAACGAGATATTTCATTTTTTATTTAAATTTAATTTAATTTGCAATATGGTAGGCTTAAAAGGCCTCATAGGCCATGTAGGCTTTTTACTTTTTACTAATAGGGCAGGCTCGGCCTTTAAATTAAGTCTTTGATAGGCTGCCAGATAGGTTCAATTTTTTCATGTGTAGGCCTAGGCCATGAAGGCCAAAATCTGGCCTGGCCTAATTACACCCCTAGCTATGGGCCTAGCTAGTGAATTAGTTAGTTTGTTATGGAAGCTATTCTAGAATATTCATGAAATATAGGATAAAAGATACTGTAGTGTAAAAAAACATGTATTTAGAATATTTGGAGTGGAGATTTGGGAAAGGATCTCTTGGTATCTCTTTAGCCTAGGTATTTGGCTTTAGAGCGAGTGAGGTCTTTTGGTATTTATTTCTTCAATTTATATTAGTGTATGTAAAAAGAGGCCATGCCTCCATTGTTAATGAATTTAGTAGTGTCTTTTTCTGGGTTCCATCAAATTCTAGCTTCACTTTTTTATTAAATTATTGAATAGTATATATAATATATACTACATGAATTAAAAATGTTATTTAATATCAAAACGTGTTCTAACATGTCGAAATCTAACATTTTTTTGAATTAACGTGTCGGAATATCGTGTCATGTCATATCTCGTATCCTATGTGCAACATAAATTATCATAGCATCCTTATAATTTAAGTAACATCGAGTATCGTGTCCGATAATCTCCGATCTTATATGCGTTCTAATATTTATACTATTTAAAATTTTATTATATATGATAATTATTATATCACTTTAATAAAACATCATATCATATCATCTCTCGTATCAGTATCGATGCAACGTACATAATCAATCAAACTAGTTTAATCAGGGTAACCAAACAACAAAGTGTTAATCCAACTTCATAAGATTGGATATTTAGAAGAAATTACAGAGGTCAAGTTTTAAGCGCATAGTCTAGATCAGCAATGAGATCGTTCACCTCCTCAATACCAACAGATATACGCACAAGATCTTCAGTTAAACCTCTGACCTCACGAACTGCAGAAGGTATGCTTGCATGGGACATAAAGCAGGGCAAGCTGATTAGAGACTTCACACTCCCTGCAAACAAAAAAATTAAGGACAAGGTCAGCATTGTGAACCTCTTCTGTACAAATTATTGACAAGCATATATCAAAAAGTGTGTAAAGGAAATGTTCTAGAAAACTACTTTTAAAAGAAGCCAAAGAAAGAGTGTAAGAAGCAAAATATTACACACTTGCACGAGAAATATGAGTGCTTATTAGTTATTATTCATGAACCTAGAATAGAGAAGGTGGGTGTACCCTTTGATCTAACATTATTTTTGGACCTCATGTGGTCATGGTTGGCATATATGTTTGGAGGAAATGGATCCGGAAAAAAAAAAAAAAAACATGATGTCATGCGGGAAGATCACAATTATACAAAGGTAAATTAACTGTTATTAATTGTAATTACCTATTTCAATTTTTTTCTCTCTTTTTTTATTACCATTGACCCATCTTTGTATGGTTATAATTCTTCATATGACCATGTTATGTTTTTTTTTTTCTCCAGATCCATATTTCAAAAAAAGAAAATAAATTCTTTACCTCTTTTATTAATTTCAATATCAGGAAATTGAAAATCACCACGTAAGAATATCATTCTCATATTTAATATCTTTCGGCTATTTGTCTAACCAAATTCATATAATTTCAATCAATCAATACACAAAAGTATAATGTTACATAATTAAGCTTTTCATCGGACAAAGTAAACTTAATATTATGTTACAACAATATTTGTTTTAATTCATATAAATGCTATTTTAATTCTATCATTCCATTTTTACAGTCCTGGCTTTGCCATTGGTGCAACACTTTATAACCAACAAATGCATAGGATATGGTATTTTGCAATTATAAGATAGAGGAGAGAAAACGAATTGTTCAAATATTAAAATGGTTTAAATTAAAGGAAAAGGTTTATTTAGAGAATTATTGAACTTCATGCAATCAGTATTGTCATTAACAAACAGATATCTAGAACCTATCAAATATAATCATACTATTGGCTAAAAAGGGTCGACCCAGTTCAAATACCCACTTCGTGAGTGTCTGGGGAAGGGAATACTCTAGGCAGTCTTTCCCCTGCTTTTTGCAGAGAGACTGATTCGAACCCGCGACCTGATACACCACGGCAAGCAAGCTTACCGCTAAGCCAAGCCGGCCCTTCAACTAGCCTATAATCATACTATTGGCTAGTTGAAAATTATTTTATTTAATCATTGGGTGGAAGAATTATTACCAAAACTGACGGTTATGCTGAAGTACTTGGTCGTTTCTACTACGTGCTTTGAGAGTGCCAAAGAACCTGTTAGAAAGCTAAGCACAGATCCTGCACCCTTTGCCTGCAAAGAGACCATATGAATATGTGATCATCAAAAATGTGCATAATAGCAACATCAACACTACTTTTTTCCCAGACTAATTGAGGTCGGTTCGATGAATCCAAATAATATAATGGGGCATAGCACCAACCAACAATATTATACCTGAGAATAGTGTAAATCACGTCCAGGATGACCTGGCAGACCAGCATAGTTCACTTTCTTAACTCGTGGATGCAAGGCAAGGAACTCAGCAATCTTCTGCGCACTATCCTGCACAAGATTTTAATTCAAAAGTTAACAATTAAAAAAGATAATCACAATAAAAGATAATGACATGACGATTCGCAAATAAAATCAGATTTTGAGACCACTGTAATTTGACATCCAGTATCCAGAACAACTTAACTTTCTAGACAAGATTAACAATGTGCTTCTTTAGATCTATAATATAAAGGCAGCTTAGAAATACAATTAGCAGAATCAGAGAAACTATGATATTTTAATAGATCAATGAGAAGTATATGGGGATCAAAGAGGACGTAGGACATTGGACAATCAATCAAAATGACAATTAGTTCAGCTTGTCAATTGGGTATACAAGGTGTTGAGATATATAATCCCACATTGGTTTGTATTAGCAACTAATGTGGAGTTTATAAGCATTGGGCACTCCCACCCTTTGAGCTAACTTTTGGGGTGGTGTATTCCAAGGTTCTTTACATGGTATCAGAGCCTCAGGTCCCGGGTTCGACCCTCGCCGCCCTCCACTTTCATTCAAGTGGAATTTCTTTATTCACACAGCAGATGGGCTTGTGCATTGTCCACCCTTCAAGCCCAGTGGGCTTTCGTGTGAGGGGGTGTGTTGAGATATATAAAACCATTAATGTAGCCTCACCCAACAGCGACCTTGGGCACTCCCACCCTTTGAGCTAGCTTTTGGGGTGGTATATTCCAAGGTTCTTTACACAAGGCTTGACTTTCAATATGAAAGATTGTTGAAAGAGTTATTCAGCTTCTAAATAAGAAGTATAAAGCCAATCAAAGAAGAGATTATGGAAAGGCATTCATGAATCGGAATGTTTGAACGGTGTGATGTAGAACCCAAATAACCAAGAACACAAGTAATTCTGAAAATTCTTTATAGTCAATATTCAAGCAAAAGGCCCACAAGTTGTGAAAAGAGGGATATTCATAGCCCTCTACAAAAATTATTTCCTCAAAATAGGGATGACAATTTTCAATCCGAGACGAGAAACTTGTGTTATGATCAATTCGTTTTCAAATTCATGTCGTGTCCATATTGAGTGTATTCATGTTCATGCTCAATTCAAGTCGAGTCGTGTCATGTTGTGTCAACCTGAATTACCACGCCTATCTAAAAATATGGCAATAACAGGATAAGAAATAAAGTGCAAAAGGAATATCCCATCCAAAACAAAGGATAAAATCCCTAACTAACAAAATAAAAAATTTGAAATTTGAAACTCTTAACTCCGAAATTGAATGCCAAATTAAAATAATCCTCATTCTGCATAGCGCGTTTTTTCCCCCATTATTATTATTATTCTTAAGTGAGTCTCTATTCTATTCTCACCAACTTATTATATGAACTACAATAGATTGAACTTATGGTCATAAGATATTTCAGCCAGTTGTATTCAGTTGTTCACTAGACCATCATTAAAATAACCTTATTGTCAAAAAAATAGAGACAAACAAGCCATGGATAAAAAGCAGAAGCAATTCAAGCTAAAAGATTCAACCAGCACCTGTTGCTTCTCAATTCGCAGGGCCATTGTCTTGATTCCTCTCATACAAAGCCAACAATCAAATGGAGCTAAGCTTGAAGCCTTTGCATTTTGTAAGAAGTACAATTCTTCTCCCAACCTTAACGGGATGATGAAAGGAGGTAAACATTCAGGAGGGGATAAAAAATTAGTTAGTACAGATCCACAGTAATTCAAAGGAATAAATACAAAAATGAAAACTCTACAAAAAGTAAAATCACAAGTAGCTTATAATAGAATATATCTTTCAACAACTCAATTTTAGCTTAAATGAGGCACATAAAAGACTAACAGAGAATGAAAGAAATAGCAACAAGAGTACCACTTAACAATTCTGAAGGAGCTCAAGCAAATAGAACAACTTAAAAGAGAAAAGGGATCACTTCCTTCCCCTTATAGTTTGCAATACGAAGGGAATGCTTCTTTTTTATCAAAAAATCCAAATCACACTCTAGCATTTCATTTAAAATCAAGCTCATAGAACCTTTCACAATAAATCTTATGACGAATTTTCGAAAAAGTAATTCAAATATGCATCAGTCCAACCTGTAGAAGAGCTTGTCAAAATTTCCTGAACCATTTATGTAAAGAACCTTGGGATACACCACCCCAAGGTTCTTTACATGGTATCAGAGCCTCGCCGCCCCCCACTTTCTCTTGTAGCGTTTCTTAGCACAGGTAGGTTGGGCCTGTTGCATTGTCCACTCTTCAAGCCCAATGGGCTCACGTGTGAGGGGGCGTGTTGAGATATATAGTCCCACATTGGTTGTATGTGCAACTAATGTGGAGTTTGTAAAGAACCTTGGGGCGTGTTGAGATATATAGTCCCCCACTTTCTCTTGTGAACTCTCTTAGCACAGGTAGGTTGGGCCTGTTGCATCATCCACTCTTCAAGCCCAATGGGCTCTCGTGTGAGGGGGCGTGTTGAGATATATAGTCTCACATTGGTTGAATGAACAACTAATGAGGCCTTTATAAGACCTTGGGCACTCCCACCCTTTGAGCTAGCTTTTGGGGTGGTATATCCCAAGGTTCTTTACAATTTAATAATTAAGAGATCAACAGACAAAAGCATGCCATTATATTTACTTTAAAAAAAAAAGTTCAACAGAAATTTAAATCACAACATTACTATAATGAAGTATAGAAAAAGAGTAATTACCTTTCACCTTTCACAGCTAGCACACCAGCCATAATGTCACTATGGCCAGAAATAAATTTGGTAGCTGAATGCATGACGATATCTGTGGCAAAAAGGTACCAGTCACATGTTTTACTAAGTGACAAAACAAAATGGATACATGATTTCACTGCCCTTATGTTTTACTAATAGACACACATACACAAAATCAGTACCATTAATGCAGTATATTTCTTCACTTTTTTTTTATCACTCGTTCCAACTGAGGGATTGAAAATGGTTTTCAATATTTCATTAATCTCAAATTCCACGCTCAATTTGTATTCCTCCCAATTTTTAGTTCATGTTAGCAAGCATGTTTTAAAGAAGTGAGTAAATCTGTTTATTTTCATTGGCTTATACAGTGCTTATACCTGCTCCGATTTCCAATGGCCGGGACAACACAGGTGACATTATACTATTGTCCACCAACACAAGAGCACCATGTGAATGAGCCATCTCTGCTATTTTCTGGACATGAATTAAGAAGGGGGAAAGAAAAAGAAATGTTATATTATTAGACTAGAACCATTTAACAGTATTTCATATTAAAAGTTCATATCATAGAATATAAAATGAGGATTTGATATATTTTTGTTTTATATATTAGATATCTGCAAATAACTTACAACTGGCAATAAGCGACAATACAATGAAAAAGTAGAGAAGGTAACAGTAATTCTGGAAAGAAAACGCCTATAAATTCATGAAGAACTAGTGTCTAATCTAAACTGAAATTGTGAATTATTACCAAGAGAGAAAACTTGATTTACAATTAATAAGTAAAATGTACAGGTGTCTCTCTCTTTAGAGTAAAGGGTCGACCCAGTTCAATACCCACTCGTGAGTGTTTGGGGAAGGACATACGAGTCAAGCCTTACCCCCGCTTTTGCGGAGAGGCCGAGTCGAAGCCAGGACCTTGGACATCACGGTAAGCATGCTTACCACTGAGCCAAGCCGGAGTAAGAAAAATAATATTGGAAAGACTGCAAGTTTCACAATTGCAGTGAACTCTTATCTAGGTAGGAAAAAAATGATGGAATTATACTTATTGCTGGGTGTCATGATTAGATATACAACCTGATAGAAATTCAAATCAGGGTGTGATTTAGTGATTATGCATAATCGTAACATCAAGGTAACAACATATTATTTTCTTTTCATATTATTTTCTGAAATGGGAGGGGGGAAGCAGGGTAGTGGAATGCTGTGTTTTGGAAAGACACAAGCATTCCCTTCCACCTGACATTTCAAATTCAGATAACAATGACAGAAATTATCTCTCAGTTTCTTAGGAGTAACACTTGTAATGAACCAATTTAACCCAAAAGCTTGAGCTGTTAGGCGAAGCTACATTAATGGTTTTATATATCTCAACAACACTGAAGGAGGAAAAGAAGAACGAAAACAGCAACCACCACACAAAAACCTAATCAATATCATTAACACTTCAGATGTCATAACTACAAAATACAACATCTTACTCGAATATCACAAATTTGTAGCCGAGGATTGGTTGGACTCTCAAGCCACACAAGCTTAGTCTGGGGTCCAATAGCAGATGCAACCTCATTTAGATCACTTGTATTTACCCGTCTGCACATGCAAGAATTGAAGTATTATCACTAATGGACTTATGCTTCATGCAATCAACAAACTAGGCTGGTTTCTTTGTATAATTAATTACTCATTATAGAGTAAATAAATAAGTACAACTAACGAATCAGACTAACTTCACCACAACTCCACTCTTTGGAATTACTTCAGAAAGCAACCTATCTGAGCCACCATAAAGATCATCTCCAGCAACGATTTCCTCACCTATATGTACAAAATCAGGAGTAAACAGCAAGAAACTATCATGTTTTGTCAAAAAGAAAAAAGAAAAGCTATCCTGTCTGTCAGAATACATTGCTTGCAGCCCCAACACAGGAAAAACCAAGGGAAAATTGCAGGAGTAATGAGAACCCACTGATAGAAGCCTCACAATAGCCAAAAAATAATGTCATACTAGGTCACAAACACTGTGTGTGAGTGCAGTCCAAATAATCCAAAGCATAAATATAACTGTCTAAATTTTAGTTTGGTGCTTCTCTAGCATGTTTAATATATATTTTTTTAGTAAAATTATACACTCAAAAATATGGGGCAGGTTACGTTTTACAACTTTTTTTGATTTACAACTCCTACAACCTCAACTATATTCTCCCGGGAGAATACTAACGGAGATTTTTGGTTTACAACTCTTACAACCTTAACTATATTCTCCAGTGAGAATACTAACGGAGAGTGTTCTCCTGGAAGAACATAGTTGAGATTGTAAGAGTTGCAAAACAAAAACGTTGTAAACGTAACCCTCCTCCAAAAATATTTAACAAAAATAATCTTAGACCTCATAAGATACTTAGTAACAAATTCAGTCTACATTCACATAATAACAACGAAGAAAGATAAGATTTTATCACACTGAAGAAAGAGAAAGCACCAGTTCCAACAAGTTGAGCAGCAGCACTCAAAGCAGCCATTCCGCTGGTGAAGCATAGGGCTCTATCAGCTTTATCAAGTTTTGCCAGTATACTGAGAACACAAGACAAAAAATTAAAATAAGATGGAGAAATAAACATAATATGAAACATCTGTGGTGCAATCCAAAACGCAAACCAACACGTCACAACAAACCTTTCTAAAGCATCTCGGGTAGGATTTCCATGTGTAACTGCTCCATAAGGATCAAAGTTATTCTCAAAATTCATCTCTTCATCATCTAAGCAATTCAGCTTGAATCCTTTACCACACAACAGTGTCTTTTTCCTGAAAGTTGCTGACTTTTTAAACCCCAAGAACTCGCACCTATTTGCAGGAGTTGTTCTCTGAAACACACCACGCCAAAGAGAGAATGAGAAGCATTATATATGCAAATGGGTTACCATCAATGATTGAAAAATATGATTTTGAAGCATCTGTTGAACTCTTGAAGCAAAAGGGGTATTGAAATCGAGTTTCCCAACATCATGGAGGAAAAAGTTCTCACTTTTCATGTAAAGACGAAAAAAAAAGAAAAAAAAAAAAAAAAAAAAAAAGAGAAAAGGTTTTACCTGAGCGTAAGGATCAAGAACTACGGAATGAAGGGAGTGCCTAAGAGAAATTGCAGAACAAAACATGACTGACATTATGGGATCGGAGTTATACTATATTGACTGCGAGATCGAAAGAAAAAGAGAAACTTCTCTTATTTCTTGAATACTCATACACTGAATTCACACGTTTTGTTCAACACGTTAAAAAGAAAGAATTCCTCTGCTGTATCTTGCACATTTGACGAAAGCACCAAACGATAGGAACGCGAATCCTATCGAGAGTATGATCGAAGTAAAAATAGAAACTTTTCTTATTTCTTGAATACCCATGCACTGAATTTACATGTGTTTTTATACACTGTTATGAACAAAACTGCTTAACAACCCGCTTAAGAAACGTTAGGATTTTTGAATTCTGTTAAATTTTAATTTTTTTTGGATATTATCTTAACTTCAATATTTTTAGGGTTTTCATTTCTCCTTTAACGTAACACAACAAACTTTCCTACACACAATATTTTATACGGCCCACACATTTTAAAAGAAAAAAAATATGGCACGCAAAACGAATCTCTATAACATTACATAATCACTTTTCCTACAACATAATAAACATAAAACCCATATTTTATCATTGTGAAAATTGAGATTCTCGGATAAAAAAGTTTCTCCCCGACCAAACGCCCTACATGACAACATAAATTATGTCATTTAAAAAAAAACACACAAAAAATATTCTTTAATTAAAATTTAAATTAAAAAAAAAATCACTCATTTTCTTTCAATGATTTTCATTTCTTGTGTCTATCTCTCCTAAAATGATATAATTTATATCATTTAACATGAAAATCATCAAACCCTTAAAAAAATAAGAAAATTTTCATTTTAGTTATATTATTATCTTATATATGGTCCATGTCTTTGAAAATAATTAATGTGTTCCATGACCATCCAATGATTTGGTGCTCCCTCTCATAACACTCATTTTTTCTTTTTTTACCCTGCTATTTTTTCTCTTTCTCAATTTTATCCTCATTTATACTAAGGGACCATCTAGAAAATGGTAGTTCCGGTCCATAATTAATCTACCCGAGGTCTGTCCGCTCTAATAAAAAAAATTAAAAGATGCGAATAAAATCAGTTGGTAGATGACTTGGTGCCATGCTAAAAAAGTACTAGGTAATTTATTTTATTTAAAGTGTGAAATTCGAGATATGAAAATTTTTCAGTTATAATTGATTGGTTGTATATATTTATAGTTGAAAAAAATAGCCAAATTAAGTTGAAAATATAATCACGTGAACTGAATTAAAATTTTCATTTTCTCTCGCGTTAGAAAAAGGATGTGCTTCTAAGGGGAATAAATCTTTGGTGCTACTGTACCACCCAGATTCAGTACATCTCATTAATGAGAGCATTACACATCAGAAAAGAAAGAAAATTTTAACTGACATGTAATATTTTTATTGGTGGAATATACTGAATCTTTGATGCAATGATATAAGAAAGATTTATTCCATAAGGGGACGAAAATGATTGGGAATGATCATTACCATGCAAGTATTCATAATCAATAATTATAGAGATTTTGATACAAGAAAATAAATCAACTATTTCAATAATTCAAACTACTGAATGAAAATATACAAATAATTTTATATTTAATAGTTGTGAATACTTCCACAAGTACAACTTTTTTTCCATATTCTCAACCCAATATTTATTTACTCTTTTATTGCAATTAAAAAAAAGGGTTTTATGTTTATTATGTTGTAGGAAAAGTGATTCTGTAATGTTATAGAGATTCGTTTTGCGTGTCATATTTTTTTCTTTTTTCTTTTGTTTTAAAATGTGTGGCCCCACAAAATGTTGTGTGTGTATGAAAGTTTGTTGTGTTATTTTAAAGGAGGAAATCAAAACCCTTAAAAAAAACTAAATACTACATCAGAACCTATTTATTTATATTATTTGCACTCGAGCCATTGAATTTGAAGGGACTAACTGAAAAGATCACTTCAATTTTCAATGTGCAAACTCGCATAAAAAGTGCTCCAACCTAAACTTGGACTATCAAACTTCCAAACCTGAACAGAAATAATTTTAGTATAATTAATAAATTTTGTAACCATCTTAATGGGTTCATACTTTTTTTTTTCTTTTTTTCTTTTTGTGGTATCCAATGGGTTCATACTCTATTTGTGTCTATCTCAGTACATTTATTTGGCTAGTGTATATGTGAATCAACTAATTATAAAAAAAAAAATCAATTTTGTTAACATTGCCCTAAAAGATTTTTTTAAAAAAATATAATAATTGAAATAGAGACGAAACAAATGTGCTCAAACATCTTCATTAAAAAAAAAAATTAAAGGACACAAATTTATATTATTTTAAATGAAACTAATGTGTTTTGGTGAAAATATTATAGAGGGGAGA
The DNA here is from genome assembly GCA_032173675.1 of Gastrolobium villosum. Lineage (NCBI taxonomy): Eukaryota > Viridiplantae > Streptophyta > Magnoliopsida > Fabales > Fabaceae > Gastrolobium > Gastrolobium villosum. The sequence goes on from JAVKPL010003765.1 coordinate 39,253, forward strand.
GAGGGTAGATTTTTACCATCTCTCTTCCACAAAACCATGAGAAGAGAGGAAATGAAAGTATTATAGAGGAGAAAAAGGGTAAAAACCCATGGTAGTTTCATTTAAAATGACACAAAATTTTACCCTTTAAAATGATAAATATTTTTCCTTAAAATAATTTAAAAAATGTTATAGAAGATAATTTTATCTGATATACAATATGTGAGATGAGTGAGGCCTGAAAAAAAGAAAAATAAAATATGACACGCCAGTTTTATAAGATAAAATTCTCTAACAAATATTAATCACAAAGTGGAAACTTTGTTTCAAATGTTTTCCCACCGTAGCCATGTTTCACGGCAAAAAAATTAATGCATTATTAATTTAATTAAATATTATAAAAATATAATCATTTTGAACCAATTTACGAATCTATAGCACTGAGTCGCACCCCTGGTAGGCATCACACGCCGCGCTCTGTGGAGACGCCAATGGTATGAAGTGGCGCCTCGTGGCGCCCCAGATAGGCGCCACTTTGTACCTATATATATACTCCAACTTCACTTTTTCCCTTCACTTTTTCACTTCTACCTTCTCTCTAACACTTTCCTCCGACTTATATTTCTCTTTGAGTTCAAGGCTTTGCGCAATGAAGTTCTGCCAGCCAAGTAAGTGCCCGAATATCTTCTTTTTTATTTTTAAATTACAGCCATAGAAATATTATATTATTGACTTCAGAAATTATTAGTGACCTATATTATAATTGTTACTTAAAAAATACTTTAGCGACGTAGTTAGTGAGTTATAACATGCTTAGTGGCTTGGAATATTGTTAGTGATCTAGGTTATGATTAAGGACCTAGGACATACATAATCAATTTGTATTATACTTAGTGATGTTGCATTAAAAATAATAATTTTTTTACTTATGAGCCAAAATGTTAATTATTTGAAATTAAATAAATTATGATAATATGTTTATAAAATGTGCAGCATATTATTATGGCCAAGTTATCGTCATCTGAGTCACCTCGATCTGCACCTGACCATGAGTCTGAGCCTACCGATCCCACGACACACGTTTTTCATAGACCATACAGATGAGATATACTCAAGAGGCACGGACAGTGAACCCGCATTTCACAGGCTGTGTGGAATGAGGAAACACATAGAGAGCTAGAGATTCGCTGAGGAGGTAGGCGTAGTGGGGGACCATTGCCTGACGATATTCCAGATCTAATCGCACAGTACTTGACTCAGGTTGGTTTCATACATGTCGTTCACATGCGATATATGCAGGTATGCATTTATGTTTATTGTGTTGAAATATAGTTGTTGTAGATTAGTGTATTTGAACCTATAAATTGATAAGTCTCTTATATTTTTCAGATTAATGCTGCCCTTATCAGTGTTACGGTTGACTAGTGGAGACCAGAGACACATACTTTCCATATGCCACAGGGTGAAATTACAATTACATTACAAAATATGACGAGTATACTAGGATTGCCTACTGATGGGCAAGTCATTACTGGACAGACTTAACATGGATTGGAAGTCATTATGTAATCAAGTTTTCGATAATAAGCCCGACGAGGCCACTGAGTTCACCTCTGGTAATTTGAAGCTATCATATTTTGACAGAGTGAATCCACATTGGGGTGCAGTTACTGGTAATCCTCAAAATGTGATATACTTCACGAAGGCTTACATTGCACATATGTAAGGATCTTAGATCCTTTGCGACAGATCGGGGGGAGCGTAGTAGGATGTCGCTATATTGCCTTGCAGGGGATTTTGATGAGATTGGTTTCTATAGCTGGGGGTGTGCGGTTCTGGCACACTTGTTTAGATAGATGTGTGAGTAGAGAGAAAAGATATTGGCAGTTGCACTATTTTGCTTTAGATCTGGGCGTTGCTCAGATTTCCACCCATTGCTCCCGCCACTTCGGACACCAGTATTTATATTTTCTATTACCTAAATTATGTTTTTATGTGTACTATAATTAACAATTGAATGTTGAATTTGGAAATCGGATTTAATGCTTTAGTCCACTTCAGAATGAACTCTCTTAATTGGTATTGCGACAGACTAGACACCTTATGTAGAGATGAGGTATATTTTTTGAATTAAAATATATTTATTTAAATGGTAGTTAATATGCAATTGACTGTATATATGTTTTAATTATGTAGGTGGTTTGGCAACCATATGGAGATTATGATTTCTTAGGTGCATCTTCTCATACAAAGCATTTATAGATGGCTAGGACACCTATTATTTGTTTTCACATTGTTGAGTATATGCAGCCTGATAGATGCATGAGGCAGTTTGGACGGGATCAGCTGATACCTCACAGGACTCGATAAGTGAAAGGTGTGCATGACTTATACCTTTCGGGGTAAACCCTAAGAAAATTGGGCTCATAGGCTGAGGAAATTTTTAGAGAGATGGAATAGGAGGGATCAATATATAAAAGTGCCCCCTGAAGTTCATTGACTTATGTCGCCCAACCATGAGTACATGGTTTGGTATAGACTTTGTGGCAAGCAATATGTCACGAAATGGGCTACCAAGGCAGGACGCTATGTAAGTTATTTATGTTCATGGATTTATTTAATATTATTATATGTTTTCCTTTATGTATATATGTTGTCCTTTATGTATGTATGTATGTTGTGAGTTATAGGTTGATGGCCTCGAGAATTTTTATTTTGTGACCACGCCTGAGCAATTCTCGTACCACTCTTTGGAATATGTCCACGAGGAAATTGGTCGCCTTATAGCAATTTTCAGATAGGCCACTCGGGTGAAGGAGCCAGGACCAGTGGCACCCCTGACCCAGCTCTTGGAGGAGGCACATTTGTCTATTGACATTGGGCATAGTGCGAGAGAGGGTTAAGGGATAGGACGCCATCATCGACCTATTCCACCAGTTCATGATCCTATTCAGGCACCCAGGCCATGCATGGGTGGATAGTACAGGCCTCCATTCATAGGTCATACATACGACGTTCAACATATATATTACGAGCATTATGCTCGGAGCATACTCGGCCGAAGGATCATACATATTATCAGCCGGATTATGATGGACACGCAGAGCCAGCTGGCGTATCAGGCCAGTCTAGTAGCCATGGCATTAGGGGATCAGGCAGCGAGCAGTAGTCAGAGAACTCATTCGTGGGATGAGGCAGATCTTGAAGACATGTATAGCCAGATAAATGTTTCACCACACCAGCCACACTATCTTCTAGAGCAGCCAGTAGAGGCCACCCGCAACTCCATACCATGTGCATACATCGTCTCCCATACCGTCATGTATATACGGATATGATTTCATACAGCAGGCATCTCAGGATTTTATCATTCCAGTTCAGACTCCAGCTCCAGCTCCAGCTTTACCTCCAGTTCCAAATCCAGCTCCAGCTCCACAGGCTTCTCACGGACGTGGCAGACATAAATTGCCAGATGTCAGGTGCGTCATCAGTAGTGGCCTTCGACGTCGTAGAATTTATCCTTTGTATTTGTTATTATTGTGCTATGGACTGTATGCTATTTATGAACCTTGTATAGGCCTTTATCATCGTTGTGTTATGGGACCTTTACTATGTTATGGACTGTTTTATTTGTATTCATATTTATTTATGTTTTTTTCATTTGACCTAAGTAATTTAGCATGTAAAGTAACAAATGTCTACATTAATAACCAAATATATTCAATTATGAAACATAAACAGAACTTAAAAATATTAACATATCGAAAATATAATTATTAGTTAGATCGACGATTAGGACAATTTCTGCAGTTATGACCAGGTTGTTTGCATACATCACACTTAATGTGACTTTGACTGTCTTCAACTTCATTCATCTCATTGCGTATTCTGGTTGACTTTGGATGACCCATTGCACGCAACATAGACCTATCAGGTATACCACTGGATCTGCATTAGGTGGAATCACTTGCTCATTACCAATTGGCTGCCATGGAAATGAGTACACCTAAATCAGGTTAGATGTAAGGAATACGTCATCCACATATTGTGTCGAGGCTCGATGAACATGTAAAGCAGCTGCTGTAGCATGACTACATGGGTATTTGAATGCCTTAAACTTCACACATTGACATAATCATTCTAGAAAGTTTACATAATATGATCTCTCATAACCCTCGTCAACCTCAAATATAGTATGTTCAACATTATATGTACGAACATAATGACCTGTAGGAAGGGACTCATTATGCTTCAACGTATCAACCACATTCTTGCACTGACGACGAGGAGCTACTAATTGCGAAGCAGTTGCTTGACCCTTAGTAACAAAATAATGAACCAATTTGCTATACGTGTGTTTAACTAGAGCGATTATTGGCATGTTTCTTGCACCCTTTGAAACTTTGTTCACTGAGTTAGACAAGTTTGTTGTCTTATGTCCATACCTTCGTCCTTCTACATCATATGCACGCATCCACTTTTCCTAAGGGAAGATATCAATCTAGTTTGCAACCTTAGGACTGATATCATGAAAATGCGCAAAAGCTATCTCAAAATCCACCATTGAAGGAGTATAACCTGCACAAAATCTTAAAATTTTACATTAAAATTCATTAATACATGCAAATAAGATATTAGAGTTGTTAACCATACCTAAATTCATTACTGCATTCTTCAATTTTTCATTTCTGAACTTTTGGTTAAAACTGCTAGCGATATGATGGAGGCAAAACACATGATATTCTTGCGGTGGCTACCAACCATAGTGATTCTCTACAACAGATAATATGCTATGTTGCCGATCCGAAATGAGATATATATTTGACTTCTGCATAACATGAAAGCGAATGTTATAGAGAAAGTATTCCCAAGCTTCCAAGGTCTTGCCCTCAACAACAACAAATGCAAATGACAAACATTCATTATTTCCATCTTAAGTTGTGGCAATCAGCAATTTTCCTTTGTATTTGCCATATAAATGAATGCTATCAATTTGAACCACTGGTTTGCAAAAATTGAAAAACTGTTTGAAAGTTTAGAAAATGCAATGAAATACGCATTTTCCACGAACAATTCGATGCGCCACATAATAATAATTTATTTGCAGATGGTAAACAGAACCTGGTGAAAAGTGAAGCATATAATCACACCACCTAGGCAAAAATGCGTAAGATTCCTCCCAATCATAGTAGATAATTGCAATTGTTTTTTGCTTTGCATACCGTGCCTTTCTATATGAAACTTTGAATCCATAGTAAGAGATGATCCTCTCTTGAACTAGTGCAATTGAGACTGATGGCTCCTCCTTTATCATCCATAATAATCAAAATGCAGCGTATACATTTAGACTAACAAAAATATCAATAATTTTTCATACTTACCAAATCATCCAATAACGTACCTACTACAAGTGAAGTAATAACATCAGCATCAAGCTGTCTGTGATTCTGAGAAATGTAACCATTCAAGCAAATATGGTCCCCACCCCATTTTGTAACCATCCACTTTTCATTGTGTTGATTTTATTACCCCAACCCTCCATGGACAACCCTGCTTATGCACGCGACATTTCATACTTAACCTTGTAGGTGTGCTCTCAACCATAGTCCCTTCTTGATGCTCTTTCATGAGATTCCGCTTGATTGCCATGTACTCCTTTTTTTATGCAAATTCCTGCTTAACAAACAACTTATGCCCTAATAGCCATGGACCCTTAACAGAACCCAAACCATCAGTATAAGAATTTGTTCGCTCGGATGATTTTAATCAATGAATATGTAATGTGGAATTCCATCCAAAAAAGGAGTAACAACATCACCTACATCTATGAATTAATACTTGTAACAAAAAAAAAATGAATCAACAAAACCACTATTGTTTAGTAATATACCTTCATAATGTTGTAGTAATTGAGTCGATCTCATGTCATGATGTTTCAGGAATCGAGACTCCCTCACATCATGATATTCGTGGATTTGAGTTGTGGGTGGGCCACACTTCTCATCATTGTCTGAGGCATTAGCATTCTCGGCAAGAAGACGATCTTCTATTGCGATATTTCCAACATCATCTTCATCAACATCGTCATCCATAACTCAAGTAGGGTCATCTTCGTCTTCCACAAACAAATTAACAACTGGAGCAGCAAATGATGATGCATTATGTGCATAATCGAAAGCAACTGACCTCAGGGGTAAGACATCCTCTACTCCGACAATATCCACGTATAACTCTAAGAAATCTTTTCCCATATCTACGTCTTCATCATCCACAACGTGCATATTAATGTATTGTTCTTCGCATCATCTTCTTGCCGAGAGCAGAATGATAGATTGGTTACCTTTGAGAGCTAACTTTTGACAGATTTTCTGATATAGTTCGTCAATAGTTGAGTTGCGCTTGATACGTGTTGGCCTTTTCTTGCCTTCAAAAACTACACCACGTCGACCTTTCACTTTCACACCATTATAATATAGAACAACATGAATAGGATCAGAATGTGATCTCATTTATATATATATATATATATATATATATATATATCGAAAAATTAAAAATTCAGTCACTGGACTGTCGAGTGAGTGAATTTTAACTATGTTCTCCCACGAGAACATAGTACAAAAATATTACAATGGTGTTCTTCAGGTGTTCTCTCGGGAGAATATAGTTATTATTTTACTATAACTGTGTTCTCGCGGTAGAATATAGTGCACTGGACCAATTTTTGCATCCAGTAATTGTACACTCATCAGTATATATATATATATAAACAAAAAACACAAAATAGAGAATGAATAAACAAAAAACAAAAAAAATATATATATATCTAAGAGTAGGGAGATGATGAAGAAGAGTTGTAAAGAGAAGAAATGTTTAAATAGAGGACAAATGGGGAATCACGTCCAAATTGGTCATGTATAAGCCAAGTCGCGCCCTATGGAGTCGCTTAGTTGGGGCACCACCTAGCTAAGCGCCACTTTGAACCATTGGTGCCTCCACAAGGTGCGACATGTGACGTCTATTAAAGGCGCGACTCAGTACTATATATTTATAAATTGGTTCAAAACTATTATATTTTAGTAATTTTTTATTAAAATAATAAATTTTTTTTTTCCTCCCATGTTTCAATGCTCGCTTCCACATAATAGGGTTGCCACTGGAATGTGACATAATATTTATTAATTTAACACGCAAATTTCATTCATAGTTTTCCTTTGGGGTTGTTGGGTCCAGGCAATGGGAAATAAATTGATGATTCCCACAACCACCTTCCCAGAAGCAAAACACACTCTCTTCCCATCTTCCTGAATGGGTTTCCTTCAATCTTCACCTTTTCCTTGAAAGCCCCAACACCTGAAGAAGAAGAAGCATCCATGGCAATGGCACTTGATTTGGCCATGTGGATCACAAAGATGGTGTGGATAGCTCTAAATGGATGGATTACTTCATGTTTGACTATTGCTGACGAGTTTGCCACTGCTCTTCGCTCCGGCGATATTGGCCCCTTCCATGTTGGCTGATCCAATTGGCCTTATTGGGTATACATCAAGTTCTGTAATTTTCAACTACCCTTGAAACTAGACTTGTTTTCATGTAATGGGTATTCATGAAAATCTTATTTTTATGTTTGTGGGTTGGTGTGTTTAAGCTAGTTTGGGTGATCCTGGGTTGTTCTTTTAGGAAAGGATGATGTTTTTGTTATGTGGAGTTTCCTTAAATTGAGGAATTAGTTGGGTGACTTGTTTGAGGTTATTTGTTATAGATTGTTGATTACTTGCTAGCATGTTTTGTTAAGGTTTTATAGATAAATTTGAATTCGAAAACTATCAATCGGTTCTCAGTTCTTGTTTGATTAGGTGATAGACTTATATGAATTTAATTGGGAGTTTAGATTCATCCATAGTTAGCATTAGTGTGGCGATTTACTAAGTTTTGTTCATTTTTATGGTGGGGATTCGCTTTTAAGCAGATTGTTAAATATGATAACCATTGACTCATTGAGCTTCTGGTTACTGGATGATTCTTTAGCAAAAGAAACACAGAACATGAGAGCCTTACAGAAGTTCACCTTATTTTTTCATTATATTAAGGTTTTCCTTTTTTGGATTCCTCACCCTACCTCATCTTTATGAGCCTGTGACCTTTATGCTAAGTTCTTTACCCCAAGCATGGCACGGTGTTTGAGATTAAATATACTGCAAACTCTTGACCAATTACATCATGAGATGAATGTTATGTGTGGAAACTGCATTAAGTTAGACCATAAGCTATCATAAAAACGGTTTACCGTAAATTATGTTGAGTTTTGAGGCTAAGTGGTTTGCAGGTTGACACACCATGTAAAAGAAAAAACAAAAAGTGAGTAAATTGTAATTTGAAGTGTGCTTACTTTTGATTATAAGTGAAGGTATGTAAAGTAAACACATGGAATTCTGATAATGTTTTGATTTAGTTGATGCTTAGAACATTCCAGATATATAATTGTCCTTCTAAATATTTTAATGCTACAACTGCACTTTCCTAATCACCATATGGCTACATCAGTTGTTTGCTAGTTATCAAATTGTTATTGGCTGAACTCCATATATGAGAATTTTTTTGTAGTCAACTATCCTTGCCTACATATGAGAAATTCTAGACAGAACTTTTTTTACTCTTATCTATGATTAGGTGAAATGGCATGCTAACCACTCTCTATTAGTGAGTGAGGTTAGCATAAAACTTTAGAGTTGTTAAACAGAGAGTGGCAAAGAGTGTGTTGCGAGCCTTTTTTTCTTTTCTTTTTTTATTGCATTTATCTCTGTGAGGAATGAAATCTTGGTAGGATGTCAGTGATTTTCTTTGTTAATTAAAACTTGAATTTGCTAACAAGATAAATCACACCTTTTAAATGATAAAAGTCGTCTTAAACCTTTAAAGCTAAAAGACTAGAAATGAAGATGGCATTTAAGTTCCTTGCTTTTTGCTCCTTAAGGAATTGGATTTTGTTTTGCTTATTATCATGTTTGAGTGAAAAATTCACTGGCCAGAAAGGCTGAGAAATCTCCCAATTTGTTTGTCCCTTTGATCATGCTATCCATGTTGTTGGATTCATTCATAAATTATCTTCAAACTACTAGGATCTATTGGATTGCTTTGGTTACATTTATGCTCTAATCTCTACTATCTTTGGATCTAGCTTTAAAAGCTCGCATTAACTTTTAAAAATTGTTTCAATCACTATGCATGAGTTTAAGTTGATATAACAACCTCTTACAAATCATAAAATAGAAACAAGAATGTGTTGAAATGAATTATTGCAAAATAAGAGTCTCCATTTGTAAATCCTAATAAATTTTGTTAAAGGAAAATAAAAAATCACAGCTTAAAAGTGATAAAATGTGTTGGGGTTTTAATTAAGGGAAAAGTTCACCAATGCCCATGTGGTTTGCTTTAGAATCATTTATGTCCCTGTGGTTTTTTTCCTATCACATATGTTCCTGTGCTTTGTAAAAAATAAGAAACCACAGGGGTATATGTGATAAGAAAAAAATTACAGGGGCATAAGTGATTCTGAAGTAAATCATAGGGGCATTGGTGAACTTTTCCCTTTAATTAAAGAAGAATTCATTTCTCAAAAGCTGGAGAGAAAGGAGAAATTAATTGTGTTTCTGCATTTGTGTTCATTGTTTTCGGGATATTGTTGTGTCAGTGCCCTTGGAGTAACGCAATCTTTTACCAGAACTTCATTTTATATGGTATTCTTATAATTATCAGTTTAGTGTATGTCAGAATTAGTAGTGAAAAAAGATTGTGCATAATTGGTAATGAAAAAAAAATCAGTTTATATTTAGATATTTTGTTTTGGTATATATATTTTTCTATTAACTTGCTCATGAATTGAATATACTCGTAAGATGTTGAATGTAGGCAATGAAGTTGCGCTCAATTGACAGGATTAAGCAGCAATGATGCAAAGATAAACCCTCTCTTAATTCCGCTGCAATCTATCCACTTTATATATTTTTTTTTAAATAGAAAATTGTTGAATGTAATCTTACCAAAAAAATAAATATATTGATAGCCATAGGTTTCCTTGCATCTCTCAGTGAAGTTACATCAAATACTGGAAATGGAGTATCCAGTTAAATTTGAGTTTTTCAATATTAAACAAATTAAAAATTGCTGAGTAATCCCAAGGGGTGGCACATTTGGTAAGCGAATTGTGCTGAAGAAACGAATTGTTGTGGCTGAAAGATTATTGATTCAATTCCTAAGCAAAATACTTTAAGGTTATTGGTAAAATCTTACATGCTTTACATCACGAAGGGGAAGTCTCGCTCAAATGGGTGGGGATACTCCTGAAAACCAACAAAAATTAAATTAAATTTGTGAGTGGTATTTATTAGAGTAATCCCTCCATTTGGTATTTTGAATATTAAGTAGTTGTCACCTTTAGATTTTTGTCATTAGTCTCAAACCTTAATGTGTTATTGTACTAGTCCTCCAAATATTCTTCTGTCAAATTTATTTCTAAAAAACATAGTTATTTTTGTCCTTATGAAAGACTAAAGTAATAACACAAAAAGATGAATTTTCTGCTAAAACAATTTGGTAGAACAATTCATTTCTCGGGTTTACAACACCCAAAAAGGTTTAAGGGAATGGGAAGTTGACACAATCTAATAAAAGGACATTCCACAAATCTTTACAATGATCTAGCAGAATTAACCATTAATTTACGCGTTGAATTTTACCATTCGATCCAACCGACAAGAGAGTTGCCGACAGAAAGGGGGTACTGCACCACATGCTGTACCGAATTGGCCTAAGAAAAATGTTTCTATTAGCAAGTTATATATGAGGACTGCCAATCTTTCTACATTCCCTTGGACTCTCTGGAATCTTTTAATTCCTACTAGTTTTACCAAAGAGTCAACCAATTCAATAATACTCTTGTTTATTATTCCTTAAAAACAAAATTTAAGCACAGTTAATAAAAACAAAATACATTAATGCAATTCTAGTATCAACACAATGTAGAATAAAATCATTCTGCAAAGCAAATACCAAAGGGCAAATACAAGCAAAAACGAAAAAAAAAAATAGTTATTTATTTGCATCATCCTTTTCCCTTCCATGCAAGCGTTCCAAATCTCATATCCCCTCACGGCAGAACGAGGTGAGTGAACTTTATGCACACCGAAGTATGTGACCCGGAAGTTTAAATTTTAACCTCTAAATTTTTCTGTACAACACCACTCTGAGCATTTTGTTCAACCTGCAGGCAAGATAAACAATTATCAGGACTATAACTAAAACGTTTATTTATTTTGTAACTATGCATGCATGTAATAAAAATTAAAAACAATAGCAGAGGTTAGAAGGGTATTTTTAGGGAGGCTTTATAGCAGCTTGATTTAATTGCACTTCATAGCAGTTTCTGCATAACTGATCCCTAACAATAGAGGTAAAGAACATACCTCAAAGTTGCTGACGACTAAATAGCGAGTATCAACTATTCACTCCCGAAGTCTTCATAACTTAAGCCTTCTGATATGGAGTCCAGCCTATTATTGTCTAATTTAACACCAAGACAATAATAGTGTCAACATTGCAGCACAAAGCAACAAACTATAATGGTGTGGATGACAATCTTCCCAAATCAATTTAAAAAAAAAAATTATTCCAGGGAACAGAAATAATCATAAACAATGTTTGACAAAATCGGTTTATTTTTTTGTTCATGAGAATGAACCAGTTTAATTACTGTTTTGGGGAATTAAAAAAAAAAAAATCAGGTAAACTTCTCTTCTCTCCTCTCTCCCCCCTTGAGATCATCTCTTCAAAACATTGTTCCTATTGTTCCTCTTCCTCTTCCTCTCCTTCCCTCTCCCTCTTAGTTATATTTTTTATGAAAAAAGTTGAAAATTTCCCACACATTCGTGTTTATCTCCCACATATTTTTTCTCTGCTCATCTCTCAGTTCCCTTAGAGTCTCCATTGCATGTAGTGATGAACCGAGAGTTAAACCTCTTTTGGTTTTGGGAACTGAACAGTAAACCCTAATTTGAACCTTTTTTTTGTTTAAATTCTTTCATCTTTTTCGTTTGAGTTCTAGTTTAATATAATACATCTATGTTAGTTTTGGTTTAAATTCTTTCTGTTTCTTTGTTGGTTGCATTCAACGTGCTGAGTAACAGTAATTCATAGATACATAATCAATATGTAGTTTAGTTTCTAATTTTTAGTGTTACGATTAATCGTCTGACATATGTTATTAGTAAGGAGAATGACATCCTAAGGGTTCACAACAAAATGGACTGATAAGAACACAATTGTTTTTGTTAATTTGATGGTTGAAGAAGTAAAAAAAGGGAATAGAACAACAACTACCTTTAGTAAGAAAGCATGGAAAAACATGAAAGACGGATTTACAAAACAGACAGGGCTTGATTACACCCATAGTCAACTGAAAAACAAGATGAATAAACTTAGACAAGAATATTAAGTTTCAAGAAATTACTAGGCATATCTGGTTTTGGTTGGAACACTGTTTTGAGTATTTTCATAAGACAATGTTATATTTGTTTTAGCATTTTAATTGTATTAAAATATTATATTTGTATATATTTTCGTATTTTCATAAAATTATTATTATTTGTTAAATATGAAATTTTGGCATTTTAGTTAAAATATCTATTGCGATTTGGTTATTTTACACATTGAATGAAATCTCTGTAATTATTTCAAAAGTAAAGAAATAGATTTGTATTGTGTTATCAAACATAATTCTGTTTCTTGGGATATAAATAAAATGGTGTTATTAGACGCAACCCCCCGAGAAACTCTTCCAAGGCACAAAAATAGATTTTTTTTTTCTTCCAGAAACAGTGCTAGATAACAGAATCACACACCCTAAGTGAAGAGAGATTGTTTCTTACCTTCTCTTTCAAGGAAGTTCTCGTTACCAGTATCCATGAAGGGTGACCTAGAATAGCTCTCCAGTATATCTGTCAAACAAGAAACTGAACTATTAGTGCTAATTATTAATCCAATCTGAGGTTTGTTAATTGCAGATACACTCGTCTATAATATCCTAGAAAGCGAGTTTAAACTTTAAACAATCAACATGAAGCATAACTTGACCGGCATTTTACCCAACACCATCAGGAAAGATGCACTTTCCTTGTGACCTTCAAGAGGATGTATAACAGAAAGAAGAAAAAGAGCCCACAACAGAGGGTCTAGTAGCAGCGAGTGGGGCAGGCCCAAACATGGATTTGGGGCCAGATGCAGGTACAGGCCCAGACACTTTGGATCCAAGGAAGGAGGGGGGAACATAACAGGATTGAGGAAGGAAAGCGTGAGTTAGTTACAGGAGAGAGGATATAGGGAGAGGATTTTTTATTTTTATTTTTTTGGGGGGGGGGGGGGGGGGGTATGATGTTTTGTAATTGAATTGGTTGGGGTATTGGATTGGGAGAGGTGCTGTGGAGCCCTCTGTGTTCCAATGTCAAGAAGAGGGTCATTATGCAAATGAATGCCCAAAGAAAGGACAAAATAAAAAAGAAAAATGAATTACTTAAACTAGCATATAATGTAGGATACGAACCTATACAAGATAGTGATATAGATTCAGAAATAGAAATATATACATATGAAACGGAAAGTGATGAAACAATTTCAGAAGAAGAAAGTTTTAGCTAAAGGAAATCCAAACGCCACATATATAAAAGTATATTTAGAAAATAAAAAGTGTTTAGCATACATTGACACAGGAGCAACACAATGTTTTTGTCAAAAGAAATTAATAAAAAATTGGATAAAATTAGAAAAACCTCTAAAAATAATACTAGCAGATGATTCAAGTCATGAAATTTGGTATAAAGCCACAATGGTAGAAATTTATATTGAAAAAGAAAAATATATTGTTAAAAACATCTTGGTTGGGGTATTGGATTGGGAGAGGTGCTGTGGAGCCCTCTGTGTTCCAATTTCATAGTGTCTCTAAGGCTATAGTGGCCATTTACAGTAGTTATTTCTGAATATTGGTGTCTGTAAGTCTGATTCTCGATAATACATATTTCAGAATTTTAATTCTGTTGGTGTGATAATTCTTGAGGTTTCATCACCCTGACATTAGTAGAGGAACATCAGTAGTAAGCAGGCATGCAGACGCACAGATGGACCCACACAAAAACAAGAGAAAGGACATACCAGAACTCTGAGAAAAATCAGCAGTTAGATCTGAAAGGCTAAAATTTCTAGGAATCTGCCCCAAAAATCCAAATGACGAAGTGTCTGGATCAAGGACTGCCTCATTCAGTGAATGTGAGTTGGACTCCACATTGGCAAATGATGTAACCGAAGCATCACCGATAGTCTGGCGAGCCTCCAGGACATTTCCTTCAGTACCAAACATGTAAGGAGAACAACCTGAATATCCAGGTTCTGATTTGATCATCCCCCCATTGATTCCTTGTATCAGACCCATGTTTGAGCTTTGACCAGAAAGCATGGTCGGAGGGCCATTAATCCTGTTGCCATGAGCAGACATATCAACCGCAGCATGCATACTTGTATGGAGTGATGACCCACCATTATTAAACACATTAGATAAACTGGAATCAACAGGATGTTGCATATTTTCTGGCTTCAAACCTGCTCGGGTTTGCACAGCAGCGTAGCACACTGGATTGTCAGGTACTGTAAAATAAAGTGACATTTGATGCCAAATTACAAAAATGATTGGAACCAAACATTCAATATCTCCTCAATCATTCTATATCTTTTTATTACGTCTCTGGAACATTAAAAACTGAATTTTGAAATTTTAGAATGACAAATTTTACAAAGAATATAGGCAGAAACAGTCATAAAATCATGTTATGATAGTCTCTTTCACCTTTCAGGAAATTCATTTTCTTCTTTATAAAGTTAGACAATTTTTTTTCTATGAATAGAATCACCCATTCTGCTTTAAAAAATATAGTAACCATATATCAAGGCAGGTAAAACAAAATATAATTTTGGTCAAATTAAAATTTGTGTCCTCATAGGTGATGCTCGTTTTCAATCTAATCCCTACACAAAATATTCAATTTGATCCCTAAATGTGAAAATGTTCTCAAATCACTCTTTGCCACCACTACTCGTCATAACACCATGATCTACTCATCTTACCTGCCTAACGAAGTATGATTGGGCACTAACTTGTGTTTGATTAGTTGTGTTAAATTAAACTTTTGGTCCATATACCCAACGCTAATGTTCGATTTGGTCCCTACACAAATATTTCAAATTGGTCTCTATACGTGAAAATGTTCTCAATCCACTCCTTGCTGTCTAAAACTGGTGCTTCTATGCATGGACATACCACCAAACACCAACGTTGTCTAAAATTCCTATGCTTGTAAAAACTACCGGGGCAAAATTGACAGAAATAATAAGCCTGTGCACTATGACTGTAAGCATGGGCAAGAAGAAGAGTGATAAGACTCCTTTGAAGGTGTATAGTAGAAAGCGTTGTAGAGGAGTAAAACTCACTTATGACTCAGAGGAGAGAGAGAGATGCACAAGTTGGTTGAAGATAATTCTGTTATGAGATGTGGGAATGATGTTGAGGCCAAGCGTGTGAATGATGTGGAAAGTCGACCAAAGGCTGATATATAAACAGCAGTGAGCAAGGAAAGGAGGGGGCTGGAATTTGGGAGTTCTTGGGAGAGATCAGTGCCTCTAAAATTGCATTGAACCAGCCTTGGATTTATTGTAGTTGATTTTCTTTTTATGTTTCTGCATTTATCTTTGTCATAAGCAAAACCTTGTTATTGTACTGTTTCCTTTGATTAATATACAGAAAATCAAGACTTCTGGGCCATTTCCCTTGTGTCATTTGCGTTTTACTCTGATTATATTGCCTATCTTATCAACTGGTATCAGAGCACTCCGATCCTTGGGGTGCTTTGAATGGTTTTTACGAGAAATATGGATAATCGTTTGGAATTGGTTGAAGAACGTTTACGGAGGAGTGAGGAATTAGCAGAGGAACGGCATGGCAGAAACGAACAACAACTAAATGACATTTTAGCGTTGTTACAGCGCAATCCGCGCACTAGAGACATCAGTCCTCGTCGAGGTCGTTCCGGTCGAAGGAACTCCGAATCCACCGAGTCGAAAGCGCGACATGCATTGGCTGGGAGACATGTAGGGGGAGCTACATGGCAAACGCGTTTGGAACCTCCACGGTTTGGTGGCGAGGATGTGTTTGCGTGGGTTAACAAGATCGAGCGCTATTTCTGGGTAAATGAGATCTCAGAACGGTTGAAGGTGGATGCGGCCATGGTCGTCTTGGATGGACCTGCTCTCAACTGGTTCTTTGTGTGGGAGCGTAGTCATCCAAACGCTTCATGGGAGGAATTTCGAGACGATGTGATGGATCGATTTCAGTTGGAGTTGACCGGAAGTCCTTATCAAGAACTCATGAGTTTAAAGCAAACAGGTAGTGTTGCTGATTACAGGGCTGAATTTGAAAGGATAATCAGCCCAATGCAATACGCCGATGAAGTGATGCTCAAAGAGATCTGGTTGCATGGCATCTGCCATAGCCTTCGCACAGAGCTAATTCAGAGTAATATGGACTCGTTAGCAGACATGACGAGGAAGACGATGAGTTTGGAACGAAGGAACGTCTCTTGGGCTGCGGATGGGCTGGGCTTATCTAGTGTTGGTCGAGGGAAGGGAATGGGCCGATCCAGTCAGGCCCATAATGTATTTTCTAGTGGACCGCAGTCGAAAGGGTCTTTGTTTCAGGTGTGGAGAGCGGTGGGACCGCAACCACCGTTGTCAAAATGCTCACTTACAACTGTTGGTCGTTGAGGAGGATGATGACACGAATGGGGAGGAAATACCCACACAAGGTGAGGTGAGAGAGGATGCGGACAGACAAGTCGATACAGAGACCTTGCATCTGTCGATCTACAGTGTTTTAGGGCTCTCTTCGAACCAAAGCATGCAACTATGGGGGACGGTAATGGGGGAGAAAGTGACGATGTTGGTAGATAGTGGTGCTACTCACAATTTTGTCAATCGGAAAGTTGTGGACAAGTTGAAGTTGCCCGTCGAAGACTCCTACAGTTTTAAAGTTGTATTGGGTGATGGTCACAAGGTGGAAAGCCAAGGAGTGTGTCGACAGGTTGAGTTACGCATCCAGGGGCTGTTGACCAAACAGGACTTGTTCGTCTTTGAGTTGGGGGGTGCTGAGGTCATCTTAGGGATGGAGTGGCTGAAGGGTTTGGGGGAAATTACGGCTGACTTCAACAAGTTGACACTGAAGTTTCATACAGAGGGGAGTGAAATAATCCTTCATGGAGATCCTTCTCTGTCTAGAAAGGGGGCGTTGACTTCTTTCCGATCAATGTTGAAAACAATGAAGGACGAAGGACAAGGGTGTGTAGTGGAGCCTCATTGGATTCAAGGAGGGGTGGCTGCAGTACCTGATGATTGGGGTGCCCTTTCTCTATTGTTGGCTGAGTTTGATGACATCTTCTAACAACCACAAGGGTTGCCTCCCCACAGACGTCATGACCATGCCATTGAGCTGAAACCTGGTAGTGGAGTGCCTAACATACGGCCTTACAGGTATCCTCATTATCAGAAGTCATTAATTGAATCGTTAGTGTCTGAGTTACTCAATGGAGGGATGATACGCCCTAGTATCAGTCCTTTTCGTGTCCGGTCATTTTGGTAAGGAAGAAGGACGGTAGCTGGAGAGTGTGTGTAGATTACAGGGCCCTAAACAAGCTTATAGTCCCGGACAAATTCCCAATCCCGGTTATTGAGGAGCTCCTGGATGAATTAGGAGGCTCCAGCATCTTTTCCAAACTTGACCTCAAATCAGGCTATCATCAGATAAGAATGAGGGAAGAAGACATCCCCAAAACGGCTGTTAGGACCCATGAGGGTCACTACGAGTACTTGGTGATGCCTTTTGGGCTCACCAATGCTCCCCCCACCTTTCAGTCTCTGATGAATGAGATCTTACGGCCTCATCTACGCAAGTTTGTATTGGTGTTTTTCGACGATATTTTGATTTACAACCGTAGTGAAGAAGAGCATTTAGAGCATCTCAGATCTGTGTTGAGCATCTTAAGGCAGCATCAGTTGGTTGCTAACAAAAAGAAGTGCAGTTTTGGTCAGCAGCAAATTGAATACTTGGGCCACATTATTTCAAGGGAAGGTGTAAAGGCTGATCCTTCCAAGATTGCAGCTATGTCTAACTGGCCTAGTCCGAAAAACCTCAAAAGATTGAGAGGATTTTTGGGGTTGACCGGTTATTATAGGAAGTTTGTTCAAGGGTATGATAAAATAGCAAAACCGTTAACTGACTTGTTAAAAAAAGATGCTTTTCTGTGGAGTCCCGAAGCCCAATCTGCCTTTGATTCATTAAAAGAAGCTATGTGTTCTGTTCCGGTCTTAGCCATGCCGGATTTTGATAAGCAATTCACGGTAATTACTGATGCGTCAGGCAAGGGGATTGGGGCAGTGCTTACACAAGAGGATAGGCCAATTAACTACATCAGTCAAGCCTTCTCTCCTCGAGCTTTAGAGAAATCTGTGTATTAAAAAGAATTGATAGCAATTGTGTTTGCCGTTCAAAAATGGAGACCATACCTTTTGGGTCATCATTTTGTCATCAAAACCGATCAGAAGAGCTTGAAGTTTTTAACTGATCAACGGATTTTAGGGGAGGAACAACAAAAGTGGGTTTCCAAACTGCTTGGGTATGACTTTGAAATTCAGTATCAACCAGGGAAGGATAACAAAGTTGCGGATGCCCTGTCACGTAACCTGCAGTGTTATTCCCTCTCTTGTGTGGACGTCAACAAGTATGAGGCATTGGAACAGGAGTTGTTAGAAGATGACAGAATGAAGAGCATCATTCAGGATTTGTTGCTCAATCCACAAGCTCATTCGGGGTACAGTTTGCAAGGTGGCAGATTGTTTCATCAAGGCCGATTGGTATTAGCCAAAAATTCTAATTTTATTGCCTTGGTGTTACATGAATTTCATGACTCTTATGTGGGAGGGCATTCTGGGTTTCTTCGGACATTAAAGAGGATAAGTAGTTTGGTTTATTGGGAAGGAATGCGCAAAAGAATCAAAGATTACATCGCTGCTTGCCCGGTGTGTCAGCAGAATAAAGTTTCTACATTGTCTCCTGCAGGACTTTTGCAGCCACTACCGATCCCCACACATACTTGGTCTGATCTATCTATGGCTTTCATAGGTGGATTACCCAAGGCTCAGGGATTTGACACTATTTTTGTGGTTGTGGATCGTCTTTCTAAATACGCTCACTTCATCCCACTCAAACATCCATATACAGCAAAGGTGGTTGCATTATTATTCATCAAAGAGGTGGTAAAGTTACATGGGTTCCCATCTTCTATTGTGAGCGACAAAGACCGTGTTTTTCTTAGTGCTTTTTGGTCAGAACTTTTTCGTTGTAGTGGCACTAAATTAAAATACAGCACCTCTTACCATCCCCAATCAAATGGCCAAACTGAAGTTGTGAATCGTTGCTTGGAGGATTATCTTAGGTGTTTTTGTTCACCAAAGCATAAAACATGGTCTTCTTGGTTGCATTGGGCTGAGTTTTGGTACAACACCACTTTCAAGAGTGCTACTGGTACCAGTCCTTTCAAGGTACTATATGGCTGTGAGCCCCCTACTCTTTTCCGCTCAAGTTTTGCTATTTCCCCTGTTGATGAAGTATCCACACTATTACAAGATAAGAACTTAATTTTGCATGAGCTACAACAACATCTGTTGATTGCTCAGAATAGAATGAAGATGTATGCGGATCAGCATCGACGTGATGTGGAGTTTCAGGTAAAAGACATGGTTTATCTCAAGCTCCAACCATATCGACTTCGTTCATTAGCAAGAAAGTTCAATGAGAAGCTCAGCCCAAGATTTTATGGGCCCCTATGAGATAGTGGAGCGTATTGGGGCTGTAGCTTATAGATTATTATTACCTGCAGATTGTAAGGTACATGATGTTTTCCATGTTTCCTTACTAAAGAAGGCCATCTCCCCTACTGTTATAGTGCAGCCTTTACCCCCAATGTTGAGTGATGAATGGGAGCTGGTAGCACAACCAGAGGCTGTCCTTCAATGGCGAAAGGATCCTATGGGACGTGTGGAGGTTTTAATAAAGTGGTTTCAGCTTCCATCTTTTGAAAATTCGTGGGAGGATTCTGCTACTTTTAACTCACAGTTTCGTAATTTTCACCTTGAGGACAAGGTGAAGGTTTTGGGGGGGAAGTATTGATAAGACTCCTTTGAAGGTGTATAGTAGAAAGCGTTGTAGAGGAGTAAAACTCACCGATGACTCAGAGGAGAGAGAGATGCACAAATTGGTTGAAGATAATTCTGTTATGAGACGTGGGAATGATGTTGAGGCCAAGCGTGTGAATGATGTGGAAAGTGGACCAAAGGCTGATATATAAACAGCAGTGAGCAAGGAAAGGAGGGGGGCTAGAATTTGGGAGTT
The DNA here is from genome assembly GCA_032173675.1 of Gastrolobium villosum. Classification (NCBI taxonomy): domain Eukaryota; kingdom Viridiplantae; phylum Streptophyta; class Magnoliopsida; order Fabales; family Fabaceae; genus Gastrolobium; species Gastrolobium villosum. The sequence goes on from JAVKPL010003765.1 coordinate 59,768, forward strand.
CTTGGGAGAGATCAGTGCCTCTAAAATTGCACTGAACCAGCCTTGGATTTATTGTAGTTGATTTTCTTTTTTTGTTTCTGCATTTATCTTTGTCATAAGCAAAACCTTGTTATTGTACTGTTTCCTTTGATTAATATACAGAAAATCCAGACTTCTGGGCCATTTCCCTTGTGTCATTTGCGTTTTACTCTGATTATATTGCCAGTCTTATCAAAGAGCAAGTCCTCTTTGACATTGGAGGATTGAGTTTGGGATAGATAAAGTCCTTCAAACAAAGCCCGGATGGACAATTCATACTGGACCTGCCATTGGCTGCCAAAATATGGGAACATAGTGTGACAATCATCACAAGCACACTGAATTTGGATGATTCATTCCATAACTTCATTACATCGAGGGGCTTGGTACTGATGCATCTCAGCATCTCTCAAAGACTTTCATTCTTTGAAAACACGCAGGTTATTATGCAGTCCAAGCATGCTATAAGCAACTGGATACCACATGCCATGCTCAAGTTTGCACTGCATGATATATACAGGGTGTTGAGGCCAGGGGGCGTTTAGTGGTTAGATCATTTCTTCTGCTCTCGGTTGCAACTCAACAAAACTCACACCAATTTTAGATCGAATTAGATTCAACTAATTGAGATGGCATGCTGGCATGAAACTTGATTGGGGGAGTCACAAAAACGAAATGTACATTTCAGTCCTATTGGAGAAACCAATGATCTGAATTAGGTATATGGATTGCATATGGTAAATTAATGAACACATTGGTATTCATGTGGCATGTTATGTGCTTTTGTGGCATGTTTATTGCCACATTGGTATCCACGTGGAATTCTTCATCTCCCAAATCACTTTCTTCCCTGAATGAGAGCTTCTAACCTCTCTAATGGCACGTATCCACACACTCTCATTATCTCACAAAAATGAAACCCCTATATACCAAAAACCACATCGTCCTTTGCCACAAACTCAAAACTCCAAATCTCACACCATTCACAGAGAAGATAAAACCCAACTACTACCAGTGCTTGAACTAGCAAAACTTGTATAACTACCCATTAGAGGTAGGTAATGATGGTAACAATATTCATGAAGGTAATAGACTTACTTGCAGGGATATGTGACCCATTAGAGTTAGGTAGTGATGAAACTGTAGGGATATGTGACCCATTAGAGGTAGATAGTGATGCAACTGTAGTTGGGTGTAAGTGCATTAATTGCACTTGTTGTTCCAGCAACCTGTTGAATTGCATTATTTGCTGCTTCAACAACAATCTTGCATGATATGCCTTGAAGAACTCTTGGTTTTCTTCTTCAAGCTTTTGCCAAACTGAAAAAACAAAAAAAAAAAACAAAAAAAACTTAGAAATAGAGAACACCACATGATGGGTGCAAGGTGACTATTGGTTTTTGACTTCAATGCCCAATCCACAGGACTAAATGGCAATTTCAACAGCAACTATCGATGACCAAATCTTACTCTTATCCCTATGTCCACCACTTTGTAAGTATCCAAACTACTGCAACTTTTACAAGCACAGAAACGGACAAGCACTGTGCTGGATAAACAAAGGCAATCTATATGGTGCCCATGCATGAAATGAAATTAATAATTCAGCAGCAGCTAAACAAGAAATCACCCAAAGTTACCTATCACAAAGCTTCCAAGTCTCAACTTATTTTATCAATAAGTTTATTATCTTTCGTATAAGGGACGTCCAAATATTAAACCACAGTAATTATATATTACTTACAGCAAGAATAAACGAGCCAACCATGTCAAAAGGCAATAATAGGAGTGTGATAATAAGTAAACATGAATTGACAAGTTTATGTGATGGTTCGGGAATCAAGACTCTAGGGGTGTCTAAGCCACGCGTTCATTTTTTAGCCCACTGATCTAATTCACTAGATAAAGCAAACAAGCTAATTTTTTTTCCTGTCAGCATAGGCATTCAGAAGTTCAGCATTTTTCTCAGTGCAATTAAAACTGCCAGCAATTTCTAGAGGCTTCTTCCATTTCCTTAATTTGAAGTATTAAAAAAAATAACAGTTAGCTGTCAACCAGATTGGTTCTCCAAAGATTATCAGATAGTGGACAGAATAGAATGGACTAATAAACAATCGTCAACAAGAGTGCAACAGTCCATAGCAAAAACAAGCCACCTTTTGACTCTCAAGTTATTTTGATATTTTTTACAAAACAGGATCCCATAAAGTAGTGGTTTGAGAACTGCTGCCAAAAATGGTAACTCAAGATTCACCAATGTAAAGACAGAAACTGATTCTCTTCATTTCAATCATGTTATATACTGTACAACACACTAAAAGTCTCTGACCAAGCGAAGGTGGTGTAAAATATGGCAAACCCCAATGCATAAAGGCTACCCGACTTTGTGAGGGTAAGGGTGAGGATAGATTTACACATTCATACCCTTGCATTTCACAAAGAAATCATTTCCTAAACTCAAACACGTGATCTTTCATTTACAAAGAAGCAACTTACCATTAAAATAAAAGTGGGGGGAAAAAAAATCATGCCAGACAACAAAGGTTTTTTCATTACCTAGTTCGGTGAAACCAGGCTCTATTTTTGCTTGATCCAGTAGTGTTTCCACAACTTCTTTCTGGCTCATATATAGTTGTAGGCATCGTTCTATGAGATTTTGCACCTATAATGAGGCAAGTAAAGCCAAAAAGAAAAAAGAAAAAATGAAGGTTAGCAATCTATGATAGACGTAAGATGAACTAAACAGCTCTGTTGCACGGACTCGTTAAAATATGTGAGTAATGCGTGTCGGACACGCGTCCGATACGCGGTCAACATTTTAGGACACGTGGTCAACTCTCCGACACGCTCCGACACGTTTTTTGGACACGCAGTCAACTTTTTCGGACACGTGATCAACGCTCGGACACGTTTTTTTTTTTTTTTTCTTTTCTATTTTTTTTTTTTTTGGTAAGCTAATTTTATTTTATTAACTAAAAGTAAAAAAAAAATATCTATAAATCTATTTTTTTCTGTTATAAAATTTGACATGAAAAATTAACAAGTACGATTTTTTTATTTTTTATATTTGTTATAAAATTTGAATATTTGATTGGTTATATGACTTATTATGAACTGTTATATGTATTAAATATAAATCATATTATATATATTAAAAATATTATTTAATATCAAAACGTGTTCCAACGTGTCCAAAAATGTTCAAAATTAATGTGTGGGCGTGTCGTGTCCCTCCCGTGTCCGTGTATCATAGCTAAACGGTATAAGAAATAGTGAGAGGTTTGGGAGAGAGGGCCAACAGAACAACACAACAGTGATGATTTCAATTTAATGATATAATCAGGAATCAAAGTACATAGTACTCCTCAGGCAAATTTAACACCAAACATTAATTCGCAGCTAGACATTCAGATAACCCTAACTATTAATTAAAAAAAAAAACCCATTCAATAAAAAACCCAAATTACTTACAACACCAAATATTCAAGCTAATAACTATAATCACAAAACAAGTTTGCTACAGTAACAAGTTATGTATGCAAATATCATCTCATCCTTAGAATCCACAAAAGAAAAGAGAGAGAGAGAGAGAGAGAGAGAGAGAGAGAGAGAGAGAGAATTCCTAGCTTACCAGCTGAATATCTTGGCGGGAAACCCGTCTCACTGATCCACTTGACATATTGGAAGTTAACAAATACGGTTAACAGTTAACTGGAGACATAATGATTTGCCATCAGAACACATACTCTTGAAAAACAAATGCAAAACAGCAAACAAGGGATACATAAGATAATCAAACCAACCAAACAAAAAATTAAAAACGAAAAAAACAAAAATTGAAGGTTCAGGTGCACAGTTGAGATCAATCAAACCAAACAAAGACAGATGATAATCAAATTTTGGGATCACGAACCCTATGATCAGAATCCCGAAAAGCCAGAAAACATCAAAATCAACGAAACCATGGATGCGAGTTGAAGTAAAATTGGAGGGAAAAGTAGTTGGAGAGAGGGAGAGAGAGAGAGAAGAGAAGAGAAGGTGAATCGTACGATAGGGATAGGGAAAGAGAGAGAGAGAGAGAGAGTTAGGGATTCGAGGTTGACCTGAATTGGAGAAGAAAAGTGACTGAAGAGGAAGAAACGACAAAGGAGGAGCTGAGCTGTGCTGTGCCATACATATTAAGGTTTACATTTACACTTTTTTCATTATTTTTTTAAGGAAGGTTACAATCTATTTTTATTTAAAATTATATTTTGAGGAAGTTCTTACAACTATATGTTCACTAATTAATTGTTATGATGTTAGTAAATTAAACATATTAATTAATTATCAATTCACAATGATGATGTTAAGATGTAATTGTAAGAGATTGTAAAAAAAAAATTATAACTATAACCTTCATCTTATATTTTAATTATTAATTTTCGTTAATTAATAATTATTATTTATTATAAATAAATAATTAATTAATAAATTTAATTTACCAAAATAATAATTATTGAGGGAAGAAATCAATGATTAAATTATAAGATATAATAAATTATAAATAACTTTTATTTTATTTTAATAAACCGTAATGTATATCTAGTAACTAATTAGACCGATTATTTCGGGTTTGACTCTGATAATAAGACTACAAAATCGGAAATCTATCCATTAATTTGGATTCGAGTGGAATCGGATATCAAGAAGATAAAAGACTCTTTTTAATAAATTTAACACAGTAGACCAAAAAATAAATAAATTTTAACACAACTGCATAATTATACTCGAAAACGGAATCCTTCATTAAATACGAACAAGAACAACTCCTTCTCAATTATTATGGGAGAAAAATATTTATAAACCACAATATCTATAATAATCATGTTTTAAGAAGATACATACTCATATCATTCAAGTAAAAGAAAAAGATAAATAATAGAGAGAGAGTGAATTTTTTTTAAACACAAGTCTTTAAAACAACACAATTTTTTCCCATTAAATATTCAAAAATTTATAAGTGAAAAGAGTTTACATTCGAGTAAAACTAAGTATTCATTTTTTTTGTTGAGATAACTAAGTATTGATATTCTTATTACCAAAATCTTCTATTATCACTATCTTACTACCTATCTAATCACTATTAGATTAACTTTTTTATGTTCTCCATATTCTATATGATTTAACGGTGATTAAATAGATACTAAATTAATATTAGAAAATTTTGGTAATTAGAATATCTTTCATTCTCGTTATTTATTACAACTAAATTGCGTATTGTTAGCATCTCCTTCTTGGAGCAAACCTCATACTGACATGGCTTCTCTTCGTCTTCTTGCGAACGGTGTCTCAACTTTCCCTCATCAACCCACTTCTTCCGAGTCCAAGTTCCGAAATCTCCACAATCCAAAGCTTCCAACTTTGAAACCCAAAAAAAAACAGAGTTCAAGGGTCCTTAACCTCGGTGCTGATGTGGGTTTAACTTCTCCTTCTCCTTCTCCTCTCACAAGCTCCGATGAAAAAATCCGTGAGATTCTTCGCAATCGTGACTACGACAAGAAATTCGGTTTCACCCTCGACATCGATTCCTTTTCCATCCCCAAAGGTCTCTCCAAAGAGACCATAAAGTTGATATCTTCCTTGAAAGAGGAACCCCTTTGGATGCTTGAGTTCAGGTTGAGTGCTTTTGAAAAATTCTTGAACATGGAGGAACCCAATTGGTCAGACAACACATACCCATCAATTGATTTTCAAGATATGTGCTATTACTCTGCACCAAAGAAGAAACCCACCTTGAATTCCCTTGAAGATGCTGACCCTGAACTCCTTAGGTACTTTGATAAACTTGGTGTCCCTCTGAATGAGAGGAACCGTTTAGCTAATGTTGCAGTGGATGCTGTTCTTGACAGTGTTTCCATTGCTACAACTCATAGGAAGGTTTTGGAGAAAGCTGGTGTTATCTTTTGTTCAATATCTGAGGCTATTAGGGAGTACCCTCATTTGGTTAGAAAGTACTTGGGGAGAGTTGTGCCTAGTGGGGATAACTATTATGCAGCTTTGAATTCAGCTGTGTTTAGTGATGGATCCTTTTGTTACATTCCTAAGGATACTAAGTGTCCTATGCAGATTTCAACTTACTTTAGGATCAATGCTTTGGAGACTGGGCAGTTTGAGAGGACTTTGATAGTTGCAGATGATAGGAGTTTTGTGGAGTATTTGGAGGGATGTACTGCACCTTCTTATGATAGGAACCAGCTTCATGCTGCTGTTGTGGAGTTGCATTGTGGTGAAGGTGCAGAAATTAAGTACTCCACTGTGCAGAATTGGTATGCTGGGGATGAGGATGGGAAGGGAGGGATATACAATTTTGTCACAAAGAGAGGACTTTGTGCTGGGGCACACTCTAAGATATCATGGACACAAGTGGAGACAGGATCAGCTATTACTTGGAAATATCCCAGTGTTGTTTTGGAGGGAGATGATACTGTTGGGGAGTTTTATTCGGTTGCTTTGACTAATAACCATCAACAAGCGGATACAGGTACAAAGATGATTCACAAGGGGAAAAACTCTAAGAGTAGGATTATCTCCAAGGGTATATCAGTTGGACACTCAAGGAACTGTTATAGGGGGCTTGTTCAGGTTCAATCAAAGGCAGAGAATGCTAGAAACTCCTCTCAGTGTGACTCAATGCTTATTGGTGATAAAGCAGCTGCCAATACATATCCTTACATCCAGGTAAGTTCTTTCTTTTTTTTATTTGTTTGATAAATTTTTCCTCTGCAAATAATTTGAGATTTCTGTTTATGCTTGTTTCAGTATGTGGAAGTGTTAATAATTTTTGGTATATAGGCTGTTAAATAAGTTTGAGCCTTGATAACAACCTGGTACCTAGGAGCATAAAATAGAGGGAGAGGACAAAGAAGTGAAGAGTGAGAGAAAGATTTTAACAGGAATTTTGTAGTCCACGGATTTTGTTGCGAACTCGGCAAGTATACCGATAGTTCCAAGTAATAAAAGTGATAAGTAAGTATCGTCTCCACAGGGATTGTAGACCAAGTACTACAATAATCAGTCCCCTTAAGTTGAACGGATCAAAAGAGGTAGCAATTGTTGTTGGTTTAAAAACAAAAAAGTAAATTAAAAAGTTAATTGCGTATTTTTAGGGTTTTCTGAAGAAAGAGATGAAGAGAGATTGAATTATAAGAGATGTAAAAAATAATTGAGAAAATATTACAGTGAGAGGACAAACACCTTTCCGATCCCCATCTTGTAATCTGGATCAATTGTTACATTCGATTTACCCATTGATCAAACGATTCACTATCTTTTATTTGATTGGTTAAGCCCTAATCCCTTAGTGATCTTAACTTTATTAACCCTATTAGAACCCTAATCCCTTAGTAATTCCTTTTTAGGTTAAACGTATAATTCGGTGAATCTTTCACGTTTGCGGTTCATGTAGCCTATCCCTAGTGCATACATGAACAACTACTTTCTTTCTTATCAGGAATTAGGATCCCAATATCCCTATTGCGAACTCTAACCCTCGCAATCCCATTAGAATGATCAGATCTAAAAGAATTATAGATGAAGAGCAAAGGAAAATAAATGCAATTAGATAAATAAACATAAACTTGATCTAAATTACAAGGGGTTCACATCAAGGGTTGTGACCCTTACCACAATAAAAGTAGATCTAGCCAACCATAGTTATGATTGATCTACAAAAATAAAACATAGATTGAAAAGAAAAAGAAGAAAAACTAAAAGAACACTCCGGATTCTCCTCTGAAGATATCTGAATTGTGAGGAATGGATCCTTGAATGTATGGAGATGGCCCCTTAAAATAGCCAGCCATATTTTCCATTTGCCAAAACTGCCCCTCTGATTTAAAAAAAAGATAACGAAAGAATTAATTACAACTTATTACGTAACGTATAAGAGAAGAATTAAATTAAACTTATTACGTAACGTATAACGAAAATATTAAAACAGATTTGAATTCAAATTTTGAATTCAATAGTGACGCGATCCTCTGGCGCCTTGTTCGGTCTCTCGCGCGGTCTTCCCTTCTCTGTTTTTCAAATTTTGTATTTCTTCACCTCTTAACCTATAAAAATATAGAAAAATCAGTGAAAGTGTGTCTGAACATGGATTGTTAATAATTCATTAAAAATAATAACTTTATTACTGAATTACTGTCAAATCCTTATTCTTTTTACTCTGAAATATCTATATGCTGAAGGCATATCAAATTTCAAAGAAACCGAGAACACTTAACCAGGGAAAACTAGTGGAAGAAAAGTTATCCATTGATTAATTCTGGAGAAAATAGTGAGAGCAGAGAAGGTTTATGATGGGGAGATTTTCTATTCATTCATGTGTTATACCTTGTATATAAAGGTGTGATTCAGAAAGAGAAAGGTGCAAATGAAATTCTTTTACATATCACATGCTACCAACTTCACCTTGTATATAGGGTGTGATTCAAAAGACAAAGGTGCAAATGAAATTCTTTTACATCTCCCATGCTACTATCCACGTCAAAGAAGCTGGAAACTTCCACCAAGTAAATAATCAAAGGAATTAAAAACCAATGAACAAACAATTTCCGTAACAATGATATTGAAAAAAATTTCTTAAAAAAAAAAAAAAAAAAAATCTTGGTAAAGAAAGATTTTGAAATTTATTTGTTCAAGTTAGCGTTAGGTAAGATTCCATACAACAAGGCTTTTGTAGAAAAATAATAGTAAATGCTTTGGATGAAAGAACGCACAGTCATCAGATTTTGGCAAATTGTCCATGAATTTGAAGTGAAACCATTGTAATTGAATTAGATACTGGATACGATAAAAACATGATTAGATTAAATTCAACATAATACATTCGTTTATGCCCTGCATAAGTGTGTACTTTTTCATGCTGAGAAATCTGTGTAAGTATTTTAACAGCTATGGGGAAGCCTAATATATATCAAGGAAGTAAGAACTATAAGTTTCTTGGATGTTCTATTACAAAATATTAGTGTTTCTTATACAGCTGAATCATTCTGTCTCTTTCAAGAGGATCTCCTGGTTCTGTTCTTCTTTTCTCCTCCTTTCCCCCATTTTGTATATTTTTCCTGAAAACCAAAAACCAGAACTTGCAATGATATTTTTATTTTGCTCATTAGATCATAATTTTTTCAGGTGAAGAATCCTACGGCAAGAATTGAACACGAAGCTAGTACATCCAAAATTGGTGAAGATCAATTGTTTTACTTTCAACAAAGGGGAATAAACTATGAGAAAGCCATGGCTGCTATGATCTCTGGGTTTTGCCGTGATGTCTTCAATGAGCTTCCAGATGAATTTGGCTCTGAGGTGAACCAACTAATGAGCTTGAAGTTAGAGGGGTCTGTAGGTTAAACAGCTTGTGACGCATCAATTTTTGTAGTTCCTTACAACAATAGATTTTTCTTCTTTCTTCTCCATTTTTTTGAACTTCTATTTGTTTTTCTAGAGATATTATCCATGTAAAATGTGGTCTTTATAGGGGAAATGTAATAATCCCTAAGAAAGAGGAGTGTTCATGACTTAACTAGATAGTAAAATTAGATGTGTTGTGTTTGTGGGTAATGATTTAGTCACACCTAATTTGGGGCTTAACTCAACTTGAGTTTATATACTATTTTGTAAAACATATAATTTTTTAAAAAAATAGGAAAAGTTATTAATTAGATTATTAAATTAAACTAATGCTCTGTATGTCACACAAATCACGATTACAATTTTATATTGATATGGATTGTTTGAAATATGTATTATGAAAATTTTTATCACAATAAACTCATCACTGATTACTGATTAGAATCATTAGGTGGCTAAAAGTGATAATAAGTTGGAAGTTGATGAGTTTTGAAAAAAGTTGTGAAAAACAAAATTGTGACCAAATGAGGAAGTTTCTATTATACCAAAGATTGGATCCAAGATTTCTATTTCTTTTTTATGAGATAATATTGCAGCATTCTTCTTATAAGGAAATTGAACTTATCTGCAGGAATTTATTGTGGGAGGAACTGACACAACCGCAGTTACTCTTACATGGGCAATGTGTTTGCTATTGAGAAATCCTCTTGCATTGGAAAAAGCTAAAGAAGAACTTAACACACATGTTGGGAAAGAGAGATGTGTTAATGAATCAGATGTAAATAAACTGGTATATTTTCAAGCTATAGTTAAAGAGAAACTAAGATTGTATACACCAGCCACTGTCTCATCACCTCGGGAATTCATAGAGAATTGCACTTTAGATGGCTACCATGTTATAAAGGGAACTTGACTAATCCCAAACCCATGGAAGATCCATAGAGATCCTAGTGTTTGGTCAGATCCATTGGAGTTCAAACCAGAAAGGTTCCTTACCGCTCACAAAGAGGTTGAAGTTAAGGGTCATCATTTTGAGTTGTTGCCATTTGGAACTGGCGGAAGGATTTGTGCTGGAATGTCCCTTGGCTCGAGTGTGGTTCATTTCCCTTTGGCTAGTTTTTTGCATTCATTTGACATCTTAAATCCATCTAACGAACCTATTGATATGACTGAATCCTTTGAATTTACCAACACCAAAGCTACCCCACTTGAGATTATGGTTAAACCATGTTTGTCTCCCAACTGTTACGAAACTATGTTATTCTTCTTGTTGCTTTTTAAACATTGTGAGCCTTTTGTGATCTATTATAGTTAAATGGTGTTTGTCTCACAAAATGTTATGAAACCAGATGATACTTGTGATATAAGGTTTCATTGAAGTGTCTTGAAACAATGTAATCCAGTTATGAGTTTATTTCAATGATGTATTGTTTTCTAATTTAGCAATGTATATATGAGATATATTTTTCTTATGTTGTAGGAGAAATATTACCTCATGTTATAGAGATAAAAGTATAAGTGGGACCCATAGGTAAGAGGAGAGAGAAAAAAGAGTGGTGGGATATTTATCTCATGTAAAATGAGATAAACATTACCATATATATATGTGTGTGTGTGTGTGTGTGTGTGTGAGTGATAACTATATATTTGAAAGATTGAGGTAGAGTGTGAGTCTCTTAATGCTATTAAAAGTAAGGAAAAACATTTCTGATGTTGCAAAAATATTTTCTCTTGTTTTGACTCTTTGATTTGTTTATAATTTTCATGTAATGTGAGAAAATCAAAGTCCTTAAAAGTATTGACATCTAATCATAATTGATACTACGTCAATGTCCCAAAAAACTTTAACATCAATAACCTGAATTTTGATTTAGCCGATAAACACATTCGATGGCTTACTGTGACTTGGTGAATAAGATTTTATTTTTTTTGGGTTAAAAAAAGAAAATGAAGAACTTAACGGAATACGAACTACTGATACACAAATTGATATGCAAAAATTTGAAAGGCACGAATATTAGCATACCTAATAATATAATAATCGGAGACAAAAAAAAAATTGTCTATATAACCTCATTGTCTTTAGGTTCATTAAATTTAAGTATATTATATTTAAGGTGTTTACTTAACGCCGCAGATCTAAACTTCCCTTAAAATCATTTAATCATACCTTGTTCTACGTTCCAATGAGATGATATGGAGGAGAATAATTTGAACTCGATTGCATCATATAGTGAACGAATAGGAGATTTTCTGTTCATGAAGATTTTCTGTTCATGAAAATCCCAGAACATTGGATAAAATCTACAATACCCAGTACCCACCACCAAAATCTCCACAAAGGAAAATCATTATCCACTGATCGGCCATCTGATCATATTGCATAAAGTGTCAATTGAATTCAACCAAAAATATAAACTAAAAAAATTAACTACGTTAATAATTTTTATATTAACATCTCTAACACCTCCCTCACACAATAGTCTTTTTTTACTTGGAATTGTGCATATGAGTGTGTTCGGTGTGCGCGAGCCTGTCGCTCATAAAAGTGTTGACATCATAGGATTGGTTATCGAACTGGTTGTAGTATTGTGGTGGCACTATTGGAAGAGGAGAGAAGTGAGTTGGGTGATGATATTGTGTTCTTCCTGCATCCTCTGACCATACATGTTGAGGATGTAACGTTCCAGATTGGCCAACACCCACTGTCTGTACGTTGCCAATTGGAGAATAAGAATGCGAGGGAATGAAAGCATCATCTGTGAAAAATTACCCATTATTAGAGGTAAGTAATGTTGGTAACAATATTCATGGAGGTAATATATAGACTTACTTGCAGGTATATATGTCCCATTGGAGTAAGGTTGTGATGCAACTGCAGTTTTCGATATCTCCAATAATTGCAGTTGTTGTTGTTCCAACAACTTGTTAAATTTTTCTATTTGGTCCTTCAGAATCACTCTCATACTATACACCATAAAGAAATCTTGGTTTTGCTCTTCAAGCTTTTGCCAAACTGCAAAAAAACTGAAACTTGAGAAATAAACAACAACAAATGATTGGTGAAATTAAGGGAACGGTTGGTTTTTAACTCCCAATGCCCAATCCGTAAGACTAAAACAACAAATCAAAACTGCCAACAATTTCTGGAGGCTTCTTCCGTTTGATTTTAAATGATATAAATTATGTAATTTTATGAGATAGATAAATAAAGAAAAAAAGTGAGTGATTTTTTTTAATTTAAAATTTAAATAATTTTTTTTTCTGTCACTCTCTCTTTCGAAAGGAGAGTGTTATGTCATTTAAAATGACTAACACTTTTCTCTTATTTAAAATAAGTTTTGACAATCACAACTACTAAAACAAGAAATGAAGTGAAAAATATTATGAAAGTAAATCAATTAAAACTTTTAATCATGCTAAATACTATAGATTGTAGAAAAATAGAAGTTAAAAAAAAAAAAATGCCAGAGAAAGAAGGTTTTCGTTACCCAGTTCGGTGAAACCAGGCTCTATCTTTGCTTGGTCTCGTAGTGCTTCCACAACTTCTTTCTTGCTCATATATCGTAATAGACAATTTTCTATGAGATTTTGCACCTATAATGAGGCAAGTAAAGGGGGAAAAAAATTCCAGTTAGTAATCTCTCATAGATGTTAGATGAACTGAACAGTATAAGGAATAATGAGAGGTTTGGAAGAGACGAAGATTTGAACAGAGGGCAAACAGAACAACACACAACAGTGATGATTTTAATTTAAAATGATATAATGAGAAATCAAAGTACACAGAAATCCTCTTCAAAGCTTAACAAGTGCTAACAATTAAGCAACTATACATTCAAGTAATCCTAACTGTTAATTACAATTAAAAAACTTGATTCAATAAAAAAAATCCCAAACATCCAATATTTCATAAGTAATAGCCTAAAAGTGAATTCTCAATATTTTGTACATCATCTTATCAAAGATTGTTTGGTACGAGGTGAAAAAAAATTTCTTTCAGAAAATAGGATGGGAAAAATTATTTACCTATGTTTCATAAGAGATAAAGTAAAAATATGGTTTGAAATTTTTTTCCCATCATTTATTTTTTTATGTAAAATGATTGGGGAAGATTACCATTAAAGGGATGGAATTATTTTTTTTTCCATATGGTGAAAAAATTAACACATAACATCAATAAAATTAACTCAATATTTTTGGAAAATTTTTGACCTACCAAACACTAACTCACCCAAGAAAAAATATTCCTCACCATATCCCTATAAATTATTTTTTACAAGTAAAAAAAAAAAATTATTGTCTACCAAAAATCCATTAGAATTGAGAGAGAGAGAGGGTTCACAGCTTACCAGGTGAATATCATGATCGGAAACCTGTTTCGTGAATTCACTTTACATATCGGAAGGTATCAAAAACTGTTAACAATTACCTAGAGACATTATAATAAAGAAAAACGATTAGCAATGGCTCACTCCTTCAGTTTCAATGCAAAACATATAACAAACAAGTGATACATATATAGTGCATCACATTCAAAGATTCCTACTTCTCTAACCAAACAAACAAACCATAAAATAAAATAAAATAAAATAAATTGATGGCTTAGCTGCATAGTTGAAATGAATCAAACCTAACAAAGACAAATGATAATCAAATATTGGAATTGCGAACCCTATGATCAGAATCTCAAACGCGAGAAAACAATGCGCTTTACGTGATGTTAAGTTTTGGTTATTTTTCGGTGGGGTGCATGCACAGATGAAATGCCTACTATTTATAATGGGTTATTTCTTGTGCATCAATTTGGTTTGTTGTGAGGTTGTTATAAGATCCAATTTTTTTGTTAGGATTCTGACTTTATTTACTCTATCTATTTTGTGCATATCCATTTATTTTGTTATTGTGATATGGACCCAATATTCTAGTTCATAATAGTTATATTAAACTTCTCTTCTTAATTCTCATAACGGATTAAGATAAAAAGTATTTAAAAAAAAAACTCAGATAAGACTTAAAAGAGAGTAGTTTTCCCTATCTTTATCTCATCATTTTTTCGTAATCATTATCATTAAATATTTTATATTTTTGTTTTCTAAAGATATCCTCTAGTCAGTAGTCAAAAAATTAATCACCCAATAAAAAACTTTTTCTATTAATACAATCAAGATTCGAATCCTTATCAACATGTTTATGGGATTCAGTTATTTAATAACTGTGCCGACTTTAAATCATTTATCGTTTAATATATATTTTTAATGTACACGATGATAGGTATTATGGTCATTCAGAGTTGTTGATGTGGCTGTGGACACGTGGCTGTTTATTTTTTATTTTTTCTGTTGCCCGCTTTTGAAGCTCGTTTCCAATTTTTCATCCAAGTCTTCTCGCTTATTCGTTTTATAAATAGGTTTCGTCTCTTTAATATCTATATGTTAATAAATTATTTGAAATTTTCTTAATATTTTTTGAATTCAATTGTTAAATGTTAAAAGAAATATTGAAATTATCTCAGCAGTTATTGACCATACGAGAAAATTCCACACGTTTTACCTTTTATTAATAGTGGGCATTGTTTAATTTTTTTAAGAGATAAACATCTCTTTTATTCTGGATTAAGGGTTATTAACTTATTATCCTCAATAACAAATTTGAGAAAATATTTTCACCAAAAAAAAAAAAAAAATTGAGAAAATATAATCCTCTTTTTGACCTCCTTAAAACTAAATGTGGCTGAGAACAGTTTTTTGGGCATGTTTGAATTTGATTTTCAAAAACAATTTTTTATTTTTTATAAAAAACTGTTTAATAAAATATTTTTTAAAAATAATTATAGAAATCATAATAATATTTTAATTTTAAAATCAAATTTAGAAAACATAAATTTGTTCGAATTCTATTTTTAAAAATAATTCTTTAATTTTGAAAAAAAAAACAAAAATACATTTTTGGTAATATTGCTTTGTAAAAATAGTCTTAAAAATTACATCTGTTTTTTAGTTTTTAGAATTAAATTTAGATAAAACGTTTCATTTATTTCTACTTTTTATTTTGTATTTTGACTTTTAATTTTTAAAACAAAAAAAAACACTGTTTCATTAATTATGTTACAAAATATTTTTTTTTAAATAAAAATCGAACCGACCCTCGTATCTCATTGCCATTCCCTACAGCTGCCTCAGATGGCACACACATCCGAATCTATATAAAGAGGTCTGAGCCCGACCTCCAAATCGGGTACCCCAGGCTGTAGCCACATCATCCTCTTGCATTTTTCATACCCATATTGCTTAAACTGGGTGTCAAGGTCACGAATATTGCAGTAGTCAATGTCCATCTCTGACAATGAGTCCACCCTTCCATGTATATAGGTCATCACTCCATCTTCATCTCTGACTAAAATATCATCGTGATAATAAACAATAACTAAGTATTCAGACATATGTCAAAACCAAAAAACTAATCCTATCATTAAACCATGAAGCCACAGACTTTGAAAGTGTTAAACATTACAAAGCAATAAAAAAAACAACCTTTATTTATAGATGCTGACATGTATTCCAACGAGTAACATGGGGTTTTTAAATGTTTTTAAATAGGTCAACCATGGCAGAGACCACACCACTCGGTTGTTACTTTTTTTTTAAACAAAATCCAAAATGGAAACATGGACCACAATGTTCCACTTCGTGTAGAAAAAAACAAGCATTAAACAAAGGGGAACTACATGGGGACCACAAGCAAAAGGATGACAAAGAACAATATAAAAATGTTTCAACATATAAATACTCTTACCTTTTTGAACGGTATGCTCAGCCTCACAAAGTCTCCCAAGTTGTCTTTGTCTTCCACTGGTTCCCTCCGATTCTTGAAGAAGTTCGCAGTATTCCAAACGCAAGCACCAAGGTTTACTCCACGGTCTTCTTCCTTCCTTCTCAACAATGAAGCGTCGATGTTAGAAGAGAGGGAAAAGGTAAAGTGTCCAACGGTTAGGTGAGAGACAATTTTGGGTTTTACAAAAAAAGGATTGTCCAAAGTGGCTGAGTTTCTCAAAACGACATCGTTCTTCATATACACGTGGGCTTTAGCATGTCACTTAACGTGACACATCAACACCGTCATTCACACTGTCACTTTTGGTTTGACAGAAGGACTAACGTGGGTCCTGTTTCACATTATTGGGGACTATTCAACGAGTTTATTTTTCATAGGGACTAATTTGGCCACCACATTTTTTGTCAGGGACCAATTTGGGTCTTTACTCTATAAAAAAGGTTCGTTTTTTTTGCAGTTACTGCAGATAAGTTATCTACAATAAATCCAATACGACATTGTTTTGGGAGGAGATCATGATGTTTTTGTAATTTTAATTTATTTCATGGTTATTATAGTCATTATAATTATAAATTTTTAATATTTCAATCCCAAAATGACGTCATTTTGGGAATAAATGCAGATAACTTATCTGCAGTAACTGCATAAATATTTTTCTCATATAAAAATTATTAATGTTCCTTTACTAACCGCTTAAATTTTTAAAAGATTTGGTTGCATAAGCTAACATGAAAATATATAAATTTCGTAACTTTGTTATTCTCGTAAGGAAAAAAATATTTATCCTTTTAAAAGATATAAACATATGTCATTTTAAATCCTAATAATTGATTTTCGTCTATCAATGATTATAATTTATTAGATCAAACTTTATGGGATAAATTTATTATTAATTAATTGATAATTTGAATCCAATAAATTATAACTGTTGATGGACAAAAATCAACGATTAAGATCTAAAATGATATATAGTTATATCATTTAAAAGGATAGATGTTATTCTCCTAAGTAATAGAGTCGTTATTATTGTTCGAATATCATTATTTATGCTAGGATCAAGCAAATCCTATACAGGACAAAGATGATTTGTTTGGGTGACATTGAAAGAAGGGTTGTTACTTAGGGCGAAGCCGAGCAAATTTATTGCTTCCTCGTACAAACGTATATCTGCTCTAAAAAATTCTCCAAAATATTTTATAGGCGGTACAATCATTCATTTTTATGATTTAGATGCTAAATAAATCATGAGCTTTGAGAGTAATTACTTTTTAAAATTAAATGATCAGATTTTTAGTTATATCAATTCGAAATTTCTAAAAGTAAAAAATGTTTTCAGTGAGACTATCAAGTCTCTTGCTCAATTAATGTTCGACAATTTCCAGTGCTATTTTTTTGGAGGAGTTTAAAATTTTAATCTCAGAACTCACTCTAAATTAGATTAGTCGCGAACAGAGGAACCGTGGAATATCTCCAAAAAAAAATATCTTAATTATTGATCTCACTTGCATATAATTATTCACATAACTAATAATAACTTTTATATACAATCTTTTTACAATGGATAAAATTGAATATAACACTTACTTAAGTGTAAATTAATCTTATAACACTTACCGGTGTCAAATTTTAAATTTGACACCTCATCTGAGAGCCGGTAGATCAAAAAAGATCAATGGTGTCACATGCTTTAAAATCAAGTTGATCTTTTTTGATCTAACGGCTCTCAGATGAGGTGTCAAATTTGAAATTTGACACCGGTGTCAAAGGATCCTGCCTATATATGAGGTAGGATCCTTTGACACCTCATCTGAGAGTCATTATATCAAAAAAAATCAACGGTGTCACATGCTTATAATAAGTTAGAAGTTGATGAGTTTTGAAAACAGTTATGAAAAACAAGATTGTGACCAAATGAGGAAGTTTCTATTATACCAAAGATTGGATCCAAGATTTCTATTTCTTTTTTATGAGCTAATATTGCAGCATTCTTCTTATAAGGAAATTGAACTTATTTGCAGGAATTTATTGTGGGAGGAACTGACACAACCGCAGTTACCCTTATATGGGCAATGTGTTTGCTTTTGAGAAATCCTCTTGCATTGGAAAAAGCTAAAGAAGAACTTAACACACATGTTGGGAAAGAGATATGTGTTAATGAATCAGATATAAATAAACTGGTATATCTTCAAGCTATAGTTAAAGGGACACTAAGATTGTATCCACCAGCCACTGTCTCATCACCTCGTGAATTCCCAAAGAATTGGCTTTAGGTGGCTACCATGTTACAAAGGGAACTAGACTAATCCCAAACCTATGGATAGCTTTAGGTGGCTACCATGTTACAAAGGGAACTAGACTAATCCCAAACCTATGGAAGATCCATAGAGATCCTAGTGTTTGGTCAGATCCATTGGAGTTCAAACCAGAAAAGTTCCTTACCACTCACAAAGAGGTTGATGTTAAGGGTTTTCATTTTGAGTTGTTGCCATTTGGAACTGGCAGAAGGATTTGTGCTGGAATGTCCCTTGGCTTGAGTGTGGTTCATTTCCCTTTGGCTAGTTTTTTGCATTCATTTGACATCTTCAATCCATCTAACGAACCTATTGATATGATTGAATCCTTTGAATTTACCAACACCAAAGCTACCCCACTTGAGATTATGGTTAAACCATGTTTGTCTCCCAACTATTACGAAACTATGTTAGCCTTCTTGTTGCTTTTTAAACATTGTGAGCCTTTTGTGATCTATTATAGTTAAATGGTGTTTGTCTGACAAAATGTTATGAAACCAGATGATACTTGTGATATAAGGTTTCATTGAAGTGTCTTGAAACAATGTAATCATGTTATGAGTTTATTTCAATGATGTATTGTTTTCTAATTTAGCAATATCTGTGTGTGTGTGTTGCTTTTTAAACATTGTGAGCATTTTGTGATCTATTATAGTTAAATGGTGTTTGTCTCGAAAATATTTAAAGTGAGCCTTTTGAATCTATTATAGTTAAATGGAGTTTGTCTCACAAAATGTTATGAAACCAGATGATACTTGTGTGTGTAAAACATTTCTCATGTTGCAGAAATGTTTTCTTATGTTTTGCCCCTTTGATTTGTCTATAATTTTCATGTAATGTGAAAAAATCAAAATAATTATATCTTTGAAAGATTGAGGTAGAGTTTGTAAGGAAAGACATTTCTTATGTTGTAGAAATATTTTCTCATGTTTTGGCTCTTTGATTTGTCTATAATTTTCATGTAACGTGAGAAAATCAAAGTCCTTAAAAGTATTGACATCTAATCATAATTGATATTACATCAATGCCCCAAAAAAATATAACATCAATAACCTGAGTTTTGATTTAGCCTATAAACACATTCGATGGCTTACTGTAATTTGGTGAATAAGATTTTTTTTTTTTTTGGGTTAAAAAAAGAAATTGAAGAACTTAAAGAAATACGAATTACTGATACACAAATTCATATGCAAAAACTTGAAAGGCACGAATATTAGCATACCTAATAATATAATAATCGGAGACAAAAAATATTGTCTATATAACCTCATTGTCTTTAGGTTCATTAAATTTAAGTATATTATATTTAAGGTGTTTACTTAACGCCGTGGATCTAAACTTTCCTTAAAATCATTTAATTATATCTTGTTCTACGTTCCAACGAGATGATATGGATGAGAATAATTTGAACTCGATTGCATCATATACTGAACGAAGAGGAGATTTTCTGTCATGAAAATCCCACAACATTGGATAAAATCTACAATACCCAGTACCCACCCCACAAATCTCCACATAGGAAAATCATTATCCACTGATCGGCCATCTAATCAAATTACGTAAAGTGTCAATTGAATTCAACCAAAAATATAAACTAAAAAATATTAACTATGTTAATAATTTTTATATTAACATCTCTAACACATCCCTCACACAATAGTCTTTTTTACTTGGAGTTGTGCATATGAGTGTGTTCGGTGTGTCCGAGGTTGTCACTCATAAAAGTGTTGACATCATAGGACTGGTTATCGAACTGGTTGTAATATTGTCGTGGCACTATTGGAAGAGGAGAGAAGTGAGTTAGGTGATGATATTGTGTGCTCCCTGCATCCTCTGACGATACAAGTTGAGGATACAATGTTTCAGATTGGCCAACACCCACTGCATGTACGTTGCCAATTGGAGAATAAAAATGCGAGGGAATGAAGACATCATCATCTGTGAAAAATTACCCATTATTAGAGGTAAGTAATGTTGGTAACAATATTCATGGAGGTAATATATAGACTTTCTTAGAGATATATATGTCCCATTGGAGTAAGGTTGTGATGCAACTGCAGTTTCCTGTATCTCCAATAATTGCAGTTCTTGTTGTTCCAACAACTTGTTGAATTGTTCTATTTGGTCCTTCACAATCACTCTTGTACTATACACCATGAAGAAATCTTGGTTTTGCTCTTTAAGCTTTTGCCAAATTGAAATTTTTTTTTAAGGAAAGTTTAGATCCGCGGCCCACTCCTTCAATTATATAATATCTTCCTACATTTATTATTATTGTTATGTCTTTATATAATATCTAAATCAATAGTTTCTAAGCACACTCCCACCTCTTCAAGAGGGGGCAGAGGTAAGAGAGAGAAATTAGTGGGATTCAATATGTTTAAGGGAAACACTAATAAGAAAATTTTCAATTAATTTCATTCCAATATTTTTGTATATTTATAGTTTACTATTTTGAACATATGTTACATGTTTTCTCCTAGTAAATAGTAAATGAAAATGATAATAAATCACAAAAAAAATACAAATGATAATATGAATTTTTGTAAATTATCAACAAGAAGGAGTAATTTTTTCTTCAAAATGTTCGTAAAGTATAAATACGTGTTTGGATTAATTTATTTAAAAAAATTATAACTTTTTGAAATAATTTTATTTAAAGAAATAATTATTTCTTAAAAAGTAAATTTTTTTTTTAAAAAGTGCATTAAATTATTGAAACACAGTTTTCTCCCTCGCTTTTTCGGGTCCTTTGTGTTGTTTCTATGCATTATGGTTTTATTGGAGAAATGACACAAGACAATGGTTATACACTTGAAACATCTTATCAAGCTAATGCTCTGATTGTAAATTGAACAAAGCAGTTTATTCAAAAAAAATAAAAATTAACAAAGCAGTATTCTAATTACAATAGTCATAAAAGAACCCTTAGCACTTGCACCAAAGTCTTTCATCAAACTCAAGTGGTAGTAGTTGTGGCCTATGATGCATCTAATAGCGAAGTCAGGATTTAATTTTAGTCGGGGCCAAAAAATCTGACATATTAAATTATTAAAAAAATCATAATTACACAAATCTATAGGAAAAAAATTTACTTAAAATTTTCAAAGTAATAGGATCGATGTTATTTTAACAAATAATAATTATTTATTTAAAATTTAGAATATAATATAAAATAAAATTAGTAAGAAAGTGCAAATTATATAACATAATGAAGTTTCCATGTAATTTTTATGCACATTTTCATGTGATCTTTAATAACATTATTTCATGTGATGTTAATGAAAACTTATTTCATGTGATGTTAATGAAAATTGATTTCATGTGATCTTTGTGAATAAAATTTTATTTTTTATATTTATGGCTATGTATGGAAAAAAGAAAAAAAAAATACAACAGGAGGATGTTTGGGCAATAGTCTTGGTACTGTTTGGGCAATACCCTTATACGTTTGGGCCTTCTAAATTGCGATGCTGGTCCAGCCAATGTCACGGGTTGAGTTACTGGTTATGGCCCACATGATTGGGCAACAATGCCCACCCCTCCGCACAAATCTTCGTCCTCGCAAGCTAGATTCAAATGAAGAGAATAATAATATTGTTACCAAGTAACTTTAAATTCAAAAATAAGATAAATTCAGTTTGTAAAAAAATATCGCAATTTTTTCACAAAACACTTATTTGGTAATTTTCATTGAGGCTATTAATATAAGAGTTAAGTGAATGTAAGAAATGATAGAGAGAAGTAGGAGCATTATAAAATTAATAAGACAGAGTTTCTAGTCAAGTCAAAAAGAATACATCTCCATTACGATTGATTACTAAATTCTAAATTAGTTATTTGTGGACGTTTCAAGAAGCAAAGGAAAACTATGTTAACCATTAGTGAGGCCAGAGAGCCAAGTATGTAACCCTAAAGGGTGTAGTGGTCAATGTAGGGATGTCTTTCACAGCAATGGCATAAATAAAGGCTATGCAAATAGATCTCAGGTGCTGTATAACAATGAGAGGGGTGTAGATTGACTACAATTGCTAACATGGTAACGACTCATACAGAGTTGTGATATTGTGTCTTATGGTGGTGGTGGTTCCAATTTAGTGGGGGAGTGAGTCGCATAAATTGTTATGAGGAAGAGCCAAAGTAGCCTATCCTTATAGGGGCAAGGCACTTTGCACTTGCTGCAATACTGGCAGCAACCGCTATGCAGGGGAGGTTGTGAAGGGACAGTTCTTAGCAGATTATTTTGAGTGCCTGAGGAGGCAAAAAGGAAGGGGGAGTCCCCCAACGTGGTGTCCTACGTTGGAAAGCATGTTGCATGGAGGCAGGGATAGTAACACTGTCGAGATTGCTATGACATTGTTGGGTAGGTGAAGAAGAGGTGGCATGGGCCTTTTGTTATTGGGCTAGTTAATTGGGCTGACCGGAACACCATGTAAATATGCCTTAATAAATCGGTTATGGATGGAGATTAATATCTCAATCCACTACTTCTTTTTATGAAAATAATTATAATATTTAAAATTTCTTATAATTCACATCTTCGGGGAAATTATGGTTAAACTATGCATGAGATGCATTTTAACTTTTTGGTAGTATAAAAAGGCACAAAATACTAATTTGAATGAAGAACTCTATTATATATAAAAGAGTAGGAATAAACCAATACATGCTTATTACTTTAGAAAATACAAAGGGACACTTAATTAACTTAAAAATAAACACAAGGCATTGAAGGATGCATGAATGGAATAATTAAATGTTAACAATGATCCAAAACTAGCTTAAAGTATCTCCACACGCGTTGGGTTGAGTTTTTGTATTCTCTTAAGGACCGTTCGGAGAATCACCTGTCCCATAGCCAACCAATTAAAGTAGGAAGGCTCTTGTGTCTGTTAATAGCCATAGTTTTGGCCAATATATAAACGAATGTGTAATTTTCAGTGACTGTTCCGAAGTCTCGTTAAATATGTTTGACAATGTCTACCGATTACTTCAACCGATCCTAGGAGTCATCATAGCAGATTGTGAAGAATATTGGGATACACCACCACAAAAATTAGCTCAAAGGGTGGGAGTGACTAAGATCTCAACACGCTCCTTCACATGAGAGCCCATTGGGCTTGAAGAGTGGATAATGCAACAGGCCCAACATATATGTGCTAATAAATTTTACAAGAGAAAGTGGGGGACGGCGAGACTCTGATACCATGTAAAGAACCTTGGGATATACCACCCCAGAAGCTAGCTCAAAGGGTGGAAGTACCCAAGGCCTTATAAACTTCACATTGGTTGTTCATACAACCAATGTGTGACTATATAACTGAGGAGGTTAATGAGAATAGATCATCTCATATTAAAATTTCATATGAGAGGATCATGTTAAATTTTTGTGTTTAACTACTACTTTAGAAATAGATTAAGTATTGCTCATTTCATTAAATGAGGGGATGCCTATTATTGCTCATTTCATTTAGAGATGCGAGTAAAACTTTTTATCTAAATACGAAGCTTTCGATTGGTTGAGCAGCTGGGGCGAGATCGTCCAATAACAAAAAAATTGAATAAAATTAAAGCTCAAGAATTTCCCGTAAAAATATTTAAATATTGCAATTTAAATTAAGAATTATGAAATTGTAATAATTTGAAACCTATTTATAAATGTGTAGCAACCAGTTGCATCCAGAATTAGCGCAATAGCGTCAATCGCCCCATGCAACCCACACGAGGATGTCACGTGTCACAAAAAATTAAAAGGCTAAAACTTTTGGTTCGGGTTTTCGAATCGAGTGATTTTTTTATTTTCACATAATTTTACGAGATCTATGCACTGACAAATTCACATAATTGCGAAATCACACAACTTATTAAAGAAATTACACAAACTATCCATAATCCACAAATCATATATATAATGCATAGATTCTAACAATGGACAAAATTTTGGGATATATGTACCTACTTTCTAAAAAGTTGAATAAATTTTACATAATTTCTCTTGTCCATTAAAATAATAAGTCACGATTATTTGTTATTGTTTGATAGTGAAAATAAGAATAGGAATTAAATAACATCATTCATTTCATCAAAAAAAAAATAACATCATTCACATAGATAAAATGTGTCAAACGGACACAAGGAAGCAGTTTTTTGGAGAAAAAAAATTGACCACATCTCCTTCGGGGGATTTTCCCAACGCATAAATCTTAAAAAATTATGTGAAATAAAAAAATAACCTGATTTGAACACCTGAATCAAAAATTATGTCATTTGAAAATTTTAAGATAAAACTTCCAAAATTTTGTGGCACGCTTAATATCCTCATGTGAGTCACAAGTCACAACACAACTGCCCCCCTATTGCGCCTGAATTTGGGCGTGACCAACTACACCTGGGCGCAACTGAACACTACACATTCGTAAATACATTTTTTAAAAAATAACCTAATTTTGACACCTGAATCATAAGTCACAACACAACTGCCCCCCTATTATGCCTGAATTTGGGCGTGACCAACTACACCTGGGCGCAACTGAACATTACACATTCGTAAATACATTTTTAAATTGTTACAGTTTCATAATTTTTTACGAGGTAGGTTATATTTATACTTTTTTTTTACAACCTCTTACAACCATATCTTAACACCGTTGATTTTCGTCAATCAATGGTTATGATTTTCGCAAATTAAATTCATTAATTAATTATTAATTCACAATAAATAATAACCGTTAATTGACGGAAATCAACGGTATTAAGATATAATTATAAAAAGTTATAAGTATAATCTTTCTATTTTTATTTAAATCTTTTGCCAAGAATTTCCTGTCCTTTAAATTAATTATCCCCTCTTCATTGATACCATTCGCATACACATTCCTAAATGTTTTTCCTTTGATTAATGAAATAGTACAAACAAAATTTTACTGTTCATGCAATGGCTTTTAGCTTTAGATACAGATTGTGATTTGCAAGAATTAAACGTGTTTTTTGGGGTTATGTTGGCCGATTTTTCAACCAAAATAATGGAAGAGTGTTGGTCAAGAAGGGAAATAATCAAGAACTAATTCAGATTTCAGACCAAACTTTATAAATCTGGTTTCTTACCGAATATGTTCTTTTTTTCTTTTCCACATATAAGGGCAAACAAAATTGGAAGGAAATATTTCCAGGTAATGATTACAGGAAACAACTCTCTACTACACTTCTATAGAGCCTATATTAACCAACACTGAAGTTAATTTTGTTTTTTTTAAGAAAAAAAAGTTATATGAAAATTACATTTTGAAATAGAAGAAAATTATTTGCCAATGACTTATCATCATACCACAGTGGCTATGCCACTGTATCTTGGTCTTGTTCTGTCAGTCTCAGGTGAAAGCCCTTGTTCCATGGTCTTCCTCTTGCTGTTGTTGGCTTGTTGTAGTGATTGTTGCTGTTGTTCTATAGTTGGTTGTGAATGTGACTCTAACTCTGGCTCCAGATATTTGGATTTTGTTGCTTCTTGTTGGTCATTTTGAATTTGTTGTTGCTGCTGTTCAACTTCTGAGTTTTCAAGCTTTTCTGCTGTTTCTTGCTTTTGATCTTTAAACTTGGTTTTCTTCATATGGGGTTTAAGCCTATTCAAATCTGACAGCCTCACAGGCTTCAAGAAAAACTCCTCTGCTCCTTCCTCCAAACATCTGTTACCGTTTGACAGAATCATCAGAATTTAACCTCAAAAAATGTTCAAAGGGGAAAAATTAAAATCAAAATAAAAATACTGAAATCTTTCACCCCATTACCTATTAATCCTTGAAGGCACATTCTCAGATGACATAATCACTACTGGTATGTTTCTCAAAGATGAAGATTCCTGAAATACCAGAGAAAATCCTATTAATTTTTAGGAGAAAGTTATATTTAGAAACTTTTTTGTTTACAAACTCTTACAATCTAGTATTACATGTCATACTTCAATCAAGGGTGTATGACCGGTCATACATAGTGTAATTTGTAAAAAAAGTTTGTAAACAAATCAGCTTGCAGGTGGAATAAGAGAGAACGGAATTGTCAAAGATTCTCAAAACAAATTTTTTTTTCTCAAATCAAATCAAGCTACTAAAAAAGGGCCTTCTTGGAAAGAAAATCTTTTCATTACATGTTGAACCTGATTTGTTTTGGGTGGAAAACTGAAAAGCAGATAGGAAAAAAATATTCCAGGAGATTGATTATACTTGATATTTTCTGGTAAGCAATATAACTAGTCCAAGTTGACAAATTTAAACAATAGCAAGTTGGAATGAATGAATAGTTTCAAAATGGAAAGTCTTTTACATGGTCCTTTGAAGAAAAAAAAAAAAAGCAGAAACAATCTTGGCCATAAAGACTGAGAAAAGTGGAGAATACAATGGCCCAAAAGAGACATGAGACAGGAATAGAAACCAAAGCATTTACCTTGATTTTCTTGAGCAAATCATAGCCTGTCATGCCAGGCATACAGTAATCTGTTATAACAAGATTCACCTCCACCTCCTATTAAGACAAAGGAAATCCAAACAATTTCAGAACCCCAGAAAAATAAAAAATAAAAATTGGAACAAGATAATTAAAATACATTTTGAGAAGAAGAAGAAAAAAAAATACAAAAGCATATACCTGATGATTGTTATGTGAAACAGCTGGTGTACTTGGGTTGCTCTCATCATTCTCACGCAAGCCCAGAAACTCTAAAGCCTTACTACCAGAATCAACTGTAGTAACTGTCATTAAGAAAATAAAGTTCATTCTTATCAGATAACATATTAAGATCAACATTAAAAAAGGTAAAGATCCAATTTTTTTTCTTCCTCAGATTTTGGGGTGTTTCCAAGAGAGTGAGTACCTTGATAGGAAGAGGTTTTGAGGAGCCTCTCAATGAGTTTCCTATCTATGATACTGTCATCAACAGCCAACACATGAAACTGTGACTCTGCAGCCAACCCCATTTGCTTCAACTCAGTGAAACCTTAGGAAGCTAAATGGATTGAAGGTGAAGTGAAGAAGCAATGAACTGTTTCTTTGATTTGAAAGGATGGTTTTTTATTTTTGTTTTTGTTTTTGAGTAATCTTTATGAGAGGGAGATGAGATGGGAAGAAGAGCTTTGTAATGAAATAAGACCCACCAAAATCCCAATCCAACAAAGCAAGATCCGACCAGATTTCATCCCAAATCTTTAGCAAATTTTCCAAGTTGATTTTGAATTACAGGGCAAGCAATGCAAAGTTATTAAGATAAAGACTAGAAACAAATAATGAATGAATAAAATAAAGGGAAAAAAAAATACTAGTGAATATTTTTTTTTTGGGGTTGTTGAGAGGTGAGGAAGGAGGTGGGATATATTTATATATGCATATGCAAAGAGGGAGTGAGAAAATGTTGTGGAATTAGAAAGTTGGATGAAAGCAAAATTGGAAAGGATTGTGAGAGAGAAAAGAGAGAAAGAAGGGTACAAGTGGGACCCATAAAAATCCTCTCAAGAGATACAGGTGAGGTCAGCAATGGTGCTTTTTTTTTTTTTTTTTTTTTTTTTTCTTGGGTGTGAAATCATGTGGAGCTTACCATATCTTGGGCAGGTGGGGAAGAGTAGTGGCAAAGAGAGGCCAATTTCTTTTGATTCCCTTTTAAGATTTGCTTCCCATGCCCATTATGTATTATGACCATGTGCTTCATGCATGTTAACCCATCTTTCATGTCATACACATCCATCAAATTGTGCTCCTCTTTTCTCACCAACCAGGAAAATAAAAAACACTCAATTTATGGTACAAGAAATTTTTTTGAGTTTCTTAAAAATTAATATTGATAATTTTATTTACTCAAGTTTAATATAAGAATTGTTAAAAAATTTTTGAGAAAATCAGATTCTTAAAAAAAGTTTTTTGAAACTTTTGAACCAAAATATCATCCAAAAATAACAACTTTTTTTTGGATTCTCATGACCTATGTAGCACTGATACCGATACGAGACACAAGGTATGATACGATACGATATTCTAATACGTTAATTCTAAAAAATATTAGATTTTGACACGTTAGGACACGTTTTGATATGTAATGTATATTATATTTAATACTCAATAATTTAACAAAAAAATGAAGTTAAACTTATAATATCCATCAATTTTGTAAAGAAACATAAGATATCCCAAATATTTATATTAAACTCAATAAAATAATAATCATAATCCAACGAATCTAATAGTTGAAACTAAAAACGTAACACAACACAATTTTTGAACTTTTTTGAGTCTCTACAACGCGTATTAGAGTGTCCGAAAGTGTTGGGAAGTTTCGGACACGACATGTTAGGGTTTTTGAAGTGTCGATGCTTCATAGCATATGACATGAAATGATTTTACATAGCTTTTTGATAATATTTCGGCCTATGAAACAATTTTTTATAATATTCCTGATAAATTTATTTTTTAGCATATTCTTGATAATCATAATTATCAAATGTAAAAAATTTCTCTTCTACTAAATACCTCTTTATAATCAGCTTGATGCAAATTTATCAGCTCTGATTCTTGTTAAAAAAACAAATAATAATCATTACTTATCATAGTACAAGAATTTTTGTATACATTTATTTATATAACCGAAAGATAACAAGTTCGAATTTTTTTAGAAATAGTTTTTTTATTTATATTTAAGGATAACATTGTATATAAGAATTATCCATATCTCACCCTGTTAGTTGGTATTTAATAAGGAGTATTTTTTTTATTATGCCGTTGAATTTTTTAGCTTGTCAGGCTAAACCATTTTTCAAATTTGTTTATGATTAAAGCGTCAAACAATCCTTGGTATGAAAAATTATCAGAACTAGATTGACTCTCTAGAAGTGAAAAACTATTCGTTGGGTATATGTGTATATGTTATATCGAATATATGATATGACTTTGGACATTTGTACAAAATGTTGTGACTCTTTCTTCTATAAGATAGATGGTATTAGACCCATTGATGTATAAAGGGTGAAAATCGTGGCACATGCGAGAAACCGAGAAAGTGAAAAGGCACGAATTAGTGGGCCAATATGCCTAAATCTTCTGATGTCTTCTCCCTCCCTCTTTTCTTCCCTCCATTATGGCAACCCTTCATGACCAAGACCAAGACCATGCCATTATCTTTTTTTCCCACTCTCATTCATGACCCTTTTTTAAAAAATAAAAATAAAAATTAAGAGTCAAATGTTCATACCAATTTTCTAAATTTTACATGAAAGTATGATGGAATGTTCATCATTGATCTTTCTAGATCAAAACTTGTGGCCCATCGCCCATTGTTATTTTATCGAAAGAACCAAGAAAGTTTGATGTATATCAAGGATAGATATGATTTAAATAAATAATTATAATTATTCTATCACGATTCTATGAGAGAAAAAAGTCTTTAATCAAAAGACTGAGTTATCATCTCCATTTTGCCTATGAATGTCTTATTAGGTAACTACTATTCTACTAACTAATCTAAACCCTCCGTATTGCAAATTTGCTTAATGTATAAGAAAATTTCATAATTACATATATATAGCTTTGCTTTTGAAACTCTTTTGGGTTATATAATGAATAACATTTTATCAAATAAAGGTAGTTTAGTTTGTGCATGTGGGCTAAAATAGGTAGAGGTGAAAACATGTGTTCGATCCTCCCCAAAATCACCCTTTAGAAGGATTTAAAGATCCATCCCGAATCGGATTAGTCGCGAAGCGATGAACCGATTGAAATATTTATAAAAAAATGAATAACATTTTGTTTTTTCTAGTGAAAATTAAAAAAAATTACAAAAATTATTATGGGCTTCCTATCGGTCATGTTGCAGGAAAAATTCCTTGTAATGTTATCAAAAATCAACTGAATAAATATATTAAATTAAGTAGTTTTTTCAACAAATGCTAATTTAACTGTCAATTTTCTCTTTCATATGTAAAATGTTAATATGTTATATTTGATTCTTGTGCTAAAACAAAATTATGCTTTATCGAATAACTGGAAAGCCAGAAAATAAAGAGAAACTTTATTTGATATGGAATTGTTATGAATCCAAGAGCCATAATAAAGTACATTTTATTTTTCACATTCGCATTTTTTTTTTTCACCAAGATAGAAACTTTAAAGAGAACTTTATTTAAAAATTTCGCTTTTTTTTTTTCATCAACTCAACTAAGAACACTCTAATCGTGATAGAAAGATTTTTATCGTGCAAAAAAATTAAGAGTTCAGTTAAACTTTAGATGTATTTTTTTTCATATATAGTATCTGTGAACTGTATCATGTAAACATATAATTTATAAATATAGATATAATGTTGATAAATAACTTATATCTTATTCACTTCTTTCAATTGCTTTATTGAAGATTAAACTGTGATATACCTAATATGATATGAATTTTCATCTTCTACAATATATATGGATTATTTATTTGATATGGAATTTTTATGAATCCAACAGCAAGATTAATAAAATCACGTCTAATGAGTCGTTTTACAGTGACATAAAAGGTGACATATGGTATTTATCAAAAAAAAAAAAGGTGACATATGGTGAAGTCATGTTAATGGCAGCATATCTTCAGATTTGGTCCCAAATTCAGAATTGCATATGAATCTATACAAGAAAATTAAAAAAAACAAAACAAAACGTTTTCTTACCTTTTAAGCAAGAACAATACCTTGTCTATGAAATAGGATTTGAAATTACAATTGAAATTTTCAATTTCAATATCTTGTTTCATGAGTATATGAAAATTGAAATTTCAATTGTAAATCACATTCTATATAATTAATTATAACTAGTTCATCTTATATTCAATTATTAGTTTAAACTTTAAGAATTATAATTAGAAGCATCAAAATTAAAATAAAAACTTTATAAGAAAAAGTTCAAAAAAAAAAATTAATTCTTGTGGTTTACTGTTTTATGACTTCGCCCTTATGATTTTTTCCTTATCAGTTACCTCCTTTATGATTTTTTTTTCATTTAACTCCACCTTTAATGTCATTAAAATTTGAATTAACCTGCACCTTTAACACCAATAAAGTTAAAATTTTAAATTTTAATAATGTTAAAGATGGAGTTGAATGAAAAAAAAAAATCAGGTAAGTGATAAAAGAATTAACCACCGGGATTTTTTTAATTTTTCCCAATTTTATAATTTATTGTTTTATTATCTTTGCCACTTACTTAATTCATAAAGAATTACCCTTGGTTTAGGGTATGTTTGGATAAACTTTTAAAAAATAAATTATACATTATTTTGCTGGAATAATTTTTTATTTCAAAAATAAGATTTATCTTGAATTTAGATCGGTGTTTTAAAAATGCTTAAGTAAAAAAATATTTTGATTTTTTTCAAAAATCGTAAATCTTGACTTCCAAAATAAAAACATCATTTTAGTTTCTTTTCAAGTTACATCCAAACACATAAAAAATTAAAAGTATTTTTATTAAAAAATATAATTAAAACGAGAGTCTCTAACAAGCAGACATAAGCTTGCTAGCAGAGGTGTTAAAAGAGGCCGGTACCTTTGGTTTGGCTTATGTAGGTCTGACCTGACCCGCCTATTTTAGTTGTTGGATATAGAGTTGGACTTGTGTAAAGGCTCATTTAATAAAAATGTTATAGACTACAATTAAAAGCTTTGTCTTAGTGCCTATCTTGCTGCCTACTATACTAACTTAAATTTTATTTTATATTTTTTATGCTACTCATTTATTAAACTCAACATAATTTTCACTCCCTCCTTGTGATCTATCGTCATTTTACTTTCTATCCCTCACTTTACTTCATCTCCTCTCTTCGTTTATCTCTGCACCACCAGAGTCCACACACATCAGACCGGCACAACCGCAGCAGAGGAGAAAGGCGCACTAAAGGAGGAGGTTGGTGAATCCTAACTGATCTTTTTCTAGAAAATTGTTAGGTGCTATAGAATGTTACATGTAAGGGAACCTACTCATTCAATTAAGTCATAACTAAAGTGTTATCTTGAAGATAATGTTTATATAAGTGAGGATAATTCTTATATTTCATTTGATGTCTTGGAACGGTGGAAGAACAATAGCATGAAGTATAATATTTTATCAAAGATTGTAAAATATATATTAGAGTCTCTACAATGGCATTTGAATTGACATTTACTCCTGTGGAAGAGTCATTGATGTTTATCGGGCAAGTTTGGCTGAAAATACGATTCAAGCATTAATTTGCGGTGTAGATTGATTACATAATAAATATGGCATAAAGAAAAAAAATAGAAGGTATTAATTTAATTAATTTGAATTATTTTATATCTTATGATATTATAATTGAATATAAAAAATAATCTGACTTTTTTTTTGCTTAATGTAGAAGACAACATCGCAATATATTAAATTGTTGATATAAGTATATTAAGTTATATACGCAGAATTTGTGATTTTTTGTTCTTTATGATTTGCAGAATTTTGTACTACTTTAGTTTATTGGTTAAACAAATATTTTAAATGATTTTGTTCTATATTATGCTGTTTGGATATACATTGAATTTATGAATCTTTGTAAAATTATTAATATTGTTAATCGTATATTCTGCTTAGATACATTTTTATTGTCTTATATTTTTTAACATGTTAGGCCAGACTTTTTTTTTTTATAAATAAGTCAAGCCAAGTGTCAATAATTATATTTATAACAGATTACAAGCTAAGTTAGTCTGACACATTTAAACATAGACTTAATCTTTTAAAATAAAAAACCAGCGCATTAACAACCCTAATTGGTGGTAACCTTCTATTATTGTTGCTGTTAGAGTCTTGTAATGACCATTGGTGTTGGCCTCTTCTAATACAATTTTAATTTAATGTTATCTCTTAATTATTTAGTTGTTTCGAATATAAAAATTATTTTTAATCAAACTCTATTGTGAGAATAAAAAATTAAAACATTAAATTGTAAATATAATTCTATCGTCCAAACTAGCTTACCGTATGCTTATTCCAATTATACTTCACCAACGCAAGGACGTATTTGACCTTTCATAACAAAGAGATCGATCTCATCAGTGACATCACATGATCACATAGTAAATTGAGTTTTGATTATTGAAAACGAAGACCAAAGGTCAACGCTTATTAAACCTATTATAAAGTTAAACCTAGTCATACGTAAGCTTCCATCAGCACCTCCAACTTTTGCAACCCTCCTTTGGGGGAAAAATAAAAGGAAAGGAAAGGAGGGGTCCTCCTTTCCGCACAGGCTAGAGCCATTGAAACATCTTCACATGCACGATTCCATGCAGTTGGGGACCAAAAGTTTGAAGTTTTTGTTTAGGCATTAGCTGCCAATGCTTAAATAGTATCAGCATACATAAAGTTATCAAGACCACTTGATGGAAGATATCATAAACAGTATGCTTTGGCTACCCTAATTAATGAGAAGATTTAGTGTACTATATCAAATCCTATATCATTATTGGGTTTTAAAAGCAATACGTAGTAGAATTTTTTTTTTAAGATAAAATACTTTATGTGAGAATAGATAGCGAGGGAATGTTTGGTATGAGAGAAATTTTTTATTATTAAAAAAAAATATTCTCGGAATATAATAGGTAATTTTTTTGGTTCGGGTAATTTACAAAAAGTGTTTGGT
The DNA here is from genome assembly GCA_032173675.1 of Gastrolobium villosum. NCBI lineage: Eukaryota > Viridiplantae > Streptophyta > Magnoliopsida > Fabales > Fabaceae > Gastrolobium > Gastrolobium villosum. Next base: position 93,955 of record JAVKPL010003765.1, read on the forward strand.
AGGCAAAAAATCGACTGGAGAAATTAAGTTATTTTTACTAATACTATGTTTGGTTGATGATGAAATATTGATGGAAATGTGTTATGATATTACCAAATTACCCATATTAATAATCAAATAATATTAAAATGACGGTCAGCAAAGTACATTGATATCCATTGTTTTTTGAACAAAATTTCGGATTCCAAGAGATTTTGATAAATCTCTCTCCTCTCTTTGCCATTGCAACTCAGATTAAAACAATACCACATTTCAGATTGCAATTTTGTTTTCCATTGCGCAGTACAAAACAAAATATATGGGAGGAATATTTCACTGGTATTTTCTAACCTGAATCCATACCAAACGAGGTTAATATATTTTACTTACACAACTTTTCCTACATTCCTATTAAATTCTTCCTACCAAACACTCCCTTAATATCTCACCAAGAATAGAACACATTCCCAACCTTTTTGAGAATTTTTAGAAAGGATTATAGGTCATCCATTGACGAAGTGTTCCCATTGGCCAACCGAATTTATCTCTTGTGGTATATAACTCTTAACTCATATAATCAAGTGAAATATTTAATCGATTGTGCCCACCCTCATTAAATATAAATAGTATATTTCAAATTTGGGTTCGCCTTATTCTTTTTCTTTTTATGTTATTTTCTTGAGAATCTTTAGTTAGGTGAAACCGTTAAGGCAAGTTTGGTGTGATGTATAAGATTTGATAGTATAAGTTTATACAGTTAAACTATACGTTTATGATATTTTTAATTGTTTGGTGTAACCATCATATAGTATAAACTTATACAGCATGATCCCTTTATACATCAAAATGATGTATAACTTAATCAGGCCTAGGAGGATAGGATTAGCCCTGATAAGGGGTTGATGTATTAATCAATGCAATTCTCAAAAATTAATATATTATTTTAATATTAATATATTAAAATAACAAATAATCTTTCAATATTTTTTTAAAATGATATTGAAGATTTTTATTTTTGTAAAAATTAATATAATTTTTGGACACACTAATCAACAGATTTATGTAAAAATTAATATAATCTGATATATTTGGAAGAATTATATAAATTCAATATTAAAAGTTATTTTTGTCAAAAATATTTATTTTTATCCTATCTAGTATTATACAATGCATTACCAAACATTGAATGATATTATCTTATACAATATATTTTCTTATACAATATTATGTCAAATGCTGTATAATATTAAAATTTAATCAGACCTTATACTATCATGCCTTATACTATCAGGTCTTATCCTATACTGTGTACCAAACATACCCTAAGTGTTTCCGTGGAGTGTTATGTATGCGCATGTATATTCGCGAGTTTGAGTTAATTTATTTTGGATTCAACAAAGATTTTAGTAAAAAAAAAAAATTGTAAAATGTTTGTTCCTTTTTTTTAATAATTATTTCCCTAAAACAACTCATTAATAAACATGTAAGGGAGCAACATTCGAGAGTTTAACTTTAATGCAGTACAATAAAAAAGTTTTATAGTTATATTTAAGGGACTAATATTTCTTATATTATAAGAGATAAAATTATCTCCTACACATACATAAAATTGTATGAGGCCCTATGAGGTCATGTGAAGAAAAGAGAAAAAAATGAGTCTCACATATTTTTTTATGTGTGTAGGAGATAAAATTATTTCTCATGAGAAACATTAATTCCTATATTCAATGATATATACTTTTTGATTTTAATGAGTTTGATATCTCATATAATTATAAATAAAATTAAACTCGTAAAATAAAGAACCAACATAAAATTAAATGATAATATAAAAATTGTACTAATAATATTAAAAAAATTACTTGACTTTTTTTTTTTGAATTTTACAATATTTAGAAAACTAATATGGGTTTAAAGTTTCTATTGTTTTCTTTAGAAAATTTTATCTAATGTTCACCAAAATACACTCAAAAAAGTGTGTGAGGTCCATATTTTTATTTTCCCTCTCTTCTCTTCACATGGGTCCACATAAACCACACACACTTTTTTGTGTGTATTTTGGAGAACATTAGATAAAATTATCTAAAGTAACTTTAGAAACTTTAAACCCAATTAATATACCAATGTTGAGATAAAAAATATTTATTAACTTTTTAAAAGTTAGTAAATTTGACTGCTATTTAGTTTCAAGTGTAAAATGTGTAACCTTTCCATGTAGAAATTCCAAGTTTATTTTGTCTAAATACAAAGACAAAATCTTATTTTTTTTGATAAATAAGACAAAATCTTATTATTTATAGATGTACGGGTTAATAATTTTAGTTAACGATTTTATAACTCTTTTTGATAAATGTTGTAAATGATGTATTCATACTCTATTTTCTTAATGCTATATATATCCTAATAAGTCCCTTAACTTAAATATAGTAAAAATGAGACTGCTATATGCCTATATGAACAACTACTAGAAGAAAAAAAAAGAAAACTAATAAACACGGACAATAGATTAAACAATATTTTTGTGTACAAATTAAACAAATTCCAACAATATAATAAGAAAATCAATTTTTTATATTATATATGTAAACTATTTCTAAAATATATCTTATAATTAAAAAAAGAACCTAGATTAAAGTGATGGTGATATATGGAATGCATGGTGGGACATAGGTATGGAAACTTACAAGACAAAAATCTTGGGAATCACATGTAATGTAATATAATATAAGGCATATAAACAAACAAACCAACTGTCTAATCCTAATTTGATTCTTTTCATCCACCAACCCAACTCAACCTTATTTCTCTTCTACGTCTAAACTCTAAATATTAAGGAGCACTAGGAGGAGAAGAACTGAAGAAGGTTCTGTTCCTGAAGTTACAAGTAAACCATATCATAGGATATATAGACGAACCTGTAAAATGTAGTTCTGTAAACTTAATAATTGTAATCCATTGCCCTTGAATTTACTGAATTTGGTCGCTTTCGTAGGCTTTGATTCCCCGACAAGCTTTGGTGTTTGATCCACACAGTACAATCTGTCACGCGCGATTCTCACTTTCCAAACTACATCGTTATTGTTAGACCCGATCTAATCCAATGTCCAGCGAAGCACATTCAATTGGTAGCCCATCCTATTAAGTAACTTTTTAATTTAAAGTTAAAAAAAAAACTTAAAAATAAAATAAAAGCTATTTAGTTATTGGAGAAGATTATATTTACAAATTTTTTATTTATAAATTCTTATAAATTACATTAAGTATGACCGGTCATACTTCAGTCAAGAATGTATGATCGGTCATACTTAATGTAATTTGTAAAAAAAAATTATAAATAGATATTTCTCCTTAATTATTATATAAAATTATTTAAAAACACAAATTTCAATAAAAACCTTTATATTTCTCTCTATTTCTATGGTTCTTTGTTTAAAAAAAACACACACAATTCAATAAAAATTAATACGAGCTTAAAAAAAACTCCTCCTAAAAACTTTTAGCTTTTGATTCTTTTCTTTTCTTCATTATAAAAAGAGCCTTTCAGTATAAGAATTTTTTTCAAAACCTGTTTAACTTAGCTTATACTTATAAGAAAAAAAGAAACTAAGCTTATGTTTATAAGAAAAAAGAAACTAAAAATAAGAGAACACAAGTAGGCATTAAGATTTGGTAACTTGAAGTCTGTTTGGGTCTTTTTCTTTTTTTAAATTAAAAGTTACTTTTAAGTTAAAGTTAAAATAATTAAAAAAAAACTAAAAATTATTTGGTCATTACATGAATTTTTTAACTTAAAAGCTGAAACTCATTTCAAGAAAGGCTAAAAAAGGCTCCTCCTAGGATCAGTTTTTAAATTTTGGCTTTTTTCTTTGTTATAAAAAAAACTCTTTTATTATAAGAGTTTTTGTAAAAACATATTTGACCTAACTTTTTTATAAGGAGAAGAAAACACAAAAAAAAAAAATCAAAACACGCACCTAATACCATACGGTAAAAGAATTTTTATTTTTCTTATGTTATAGGAGATAAAATTATCTCCTACACACTCAAAAAAAAGTGTGGTGCCCATATGAGGTCATATGAAGAGAAGAAAAAGAAAAAAATATAGGTCTCGCTTACTTTTATGTGTATGTAAGAAATAATTTTATCTCCTATAACATGAAACGTTAAACCCAAAAACAAAAAAGACACGAACTATTTTATTTATAAGATTGATGGATTCTTGCAAAATTAATGATACATGTATAATTAGTTGTATAAAAAAAATTGTGTCATTCAAAAATATTTATTTCAACACAAAAATTTAAATTTGCGAGTGTTATTTATATTGACAATTTTATATTAGACTTTTCTAACACATTCCCTCACATAAAAATCTATTGGACTTAAAGAATAAATATTACATAAATTTATCTACATGTGTTAAAAAAATTCATATGAGAATCGATCTCGTAATCATTTGGTTACAAACCCTGATATTATATAAAAGATTATTTCAATCCAAAATGTTAAATTTGTAGTTAATGACTGTATGAATTTATATTAGAATTCGCTTAACACTCATACAGTACGATTTTAATTCGCTCTCATCACAACAAATCAACAATGAGCCGTCCTCGCTCAACGCATTCATGAGCAAAGGCATAATTTTATAAACTAGATGAAATGAATAATTGAGGCTCAGATTTTGAATGTGATAAGAGTGATGTGGGTCATGACAAGAGAATAGGAACTTAGGAAGGTATGCATATGATATGAATTGCATGTTTGATTTCCCAGTTTGAAAAGTATCATATCAAGGTTTTAATTTTAAGTAAAAGCTTGTTTGTTGTGATTAATCTTATACCAAATTATAATTTTCGAATTTCAAACAAAACCAAACACGCGGTGCATACTGGGATAGTGGAGTCACAGGGTCACAGTATGGTCCTAGCTACTTCATTTGTAGGGCAGGACAAGGGATAGGAGCCTGCAACAACTAATTGGTTACCCTCTTCTCCTTTCCATCATAACTGGGACCCTACCACTGTTTCTAAGTTCTGTGCCAATTTTTACATGCCCACAGTGTCCCAGACCAAGGTATAATTAGCGGGATCCTGTCCACTGAAACGTTTCTATTCTTATTAATGGATTCCTTGGTTCTTGACAGATACATTACTCGGTTATTATTGTTGACAGGTACTCATTGAGCTTTATACCCTTTTAACCAAATTAAAGGACACGTCTTTATTCACCTACTATAAAAATAAAAAATGGACTCTTGTTAACACCTCTCACATAATTTTTATAAGATTTAATTTTGATTCATTATTAGTATTTTTTCACATTTACAACATGGGTGACAATTAATGTGAAAATGTGACACTTGACAATAGATCCTTTTTTTAATAATGATTACAATATGTCAACATTAAACTCATTTTAATATGATAATGAGAGTTAATTTGATTGATTAGATAGATATCATATACAAAAACGTGTTTTCATTGATAAGTCATTAAGTAAGTAATACTGTGAGTTGTTGAAACTTCTGCTATGTTTAAACCCTCTTCCTTTTTATTTGCACAAAAAATATATGTAAGACATATATATCATAAAAATAAATAAATAATGCTTTTAGGAGATAGAGTTTAATTTTCCCTACTCCATGACACATGAATAATTCATTGGTGCTACTGTAGCACTAAAAATTCAATACATCTCATTAATGAGAGCATTACATATGAGTCAAAATTCTCCTTCCTTTGCCAAATTTTCTCTCTCTCCTCTAATGTGTAATACTCTCATTTGTGGGATGCACTGAATCTAGGTGCTACAGTAGCACCAAAATTTTATTCATGACACACGCACCACAAGTTTCGAAAAATTACTTTTACATTATTATTTAGGGAAAAATGTTTATCCTTTTAAATTACACAACTTATATCATTTCATTCTCACAAAGAGGTGAGACTCATACCTTTATTTTTTTGTCTACTCTCTCCTCATTTATCTATCTCTTTCTCTCTCTTAACATGACACAATCTTACTTCCTTTGAAATGACACACACTTTACACTATTATTTAATTATTTTTTTAATTCCAGAATGACAAACAGTTAATTAGTGTCTTCATTGAATAGTATTTGCTTATTAATTTGTAAATTGGTAATATATACGGTTGTTCTCGCGATGGCTGGTTGCCAGTCAATGCTCAAATTGACCCACTAACTAAATTTAAAGCGTAATTAATCACAGGAGTAACTGGTACTTTTATGGGTAAGATATTTATAACGAGTTTTTAAATATTAATTATTTGTTGATTTGTAAGGGTATAAATATGCTAAGCTAGACTTTTGGTTTAAATAAGTCAGACCTGTACAACAAATTTTTAGGTTTGGCCTAGCCTGTTAGCCTGTGTAGGTATCAAATTATAAGTCTGGCATTATCTATATTTAAAAAATAAAAGTCTTGGCCTAGGCATGTTAGACTATTTAAGCTTATTAAACATTCAACAATTAAAAAAATAACTAAAATATTATTATTATTTTATTCAGAATTATTAAAGTAAAAATTTTATTTATTTTATTTAAAATAAATAATATGACATGGCTAGGCTGTAGGCTTATAGACCCGACATGTACAAAAGACCCTATAGTCTGTTGTCTAAATAGGTATTTTTAAAAGCTACATATTTTTATTTGAGTATTTATAATAGGCCAAATTTGACCTAATATAGGTGAGTTGGTAGGCCCTTATAGGTTAGCTTAGCCCATTTACAACCCTATTGAGTTGTAGCCAATAAATATTCTATAAATTGTTTTAAAATATTTATATATGTGTGCTTTAAGGTAATGTACAAAGGTCAAATAAGTTATTAAGTAATATTAATTTTCAGGAAATGTATTTTATGTTTAATTAAATTATCATTTAATAAAATAGTTAAAATATTATTATTCTTTTTTTTTTGTAAGCGAAATATTATTATTCTACTAATATTCTATTTCATTTTATTTAGTGAAAATACTAAAAGATAAGAATAACATTAGAAAAATATAACTAATTTTTTTTGATTTTATAAAATGATAATAAATTGAAATAAAATAAGTATTCTAAAACAATGAACATTTTAAAATAGTAAGAGTACTTAACAAATCACATTGAATATCGGTATCCATGGAAAAAAAATATTGAAACCAGATTAATCTCAATATCATTATTTGAATGACTGATATCATCTATTGTTATGCATCAGATAATTAAGGATTTCTCTTGCACAAGATGTAGACCTAATATAATATAATAAGATGAAAGGGAGATAAGAATTATTTACCAAAAAAAAGAAAAAAGAAAGGGAGATAAGAAAGACAAACTAAATACCATTCCTCTCCTCTTGTTTTTTTGAATAAATTCAAAGCTATTCTACGGCCGTAACCGAATTAATTCTCATCGAACACCGTCAGACCCTTTTGGGAATGACTCTCCCAAATCTTTTTTTTTTTCATTCCTAGGACTCGATCCCTGCTCTTGTTTTTAATTGTTTGGCCAAAACCTTTATTCTCTTCTTCAACAATTGAAACTTATTAGTAAGACAGTGCTTCTAAAAGATCAAGCTGATGCTTTTGTTGAAAATTTCAACTAATAGAATCCTTTTAAAAAAGCATGAGTGTAAAAATTAATATCAGTGTTTAAGATTCTTTGATTTCCTTATTACGCGGAGTCAGTTAAAAAAGTAATCATATACTTGATCTATTTGTTTGTTTATAAATCCCGTAATAAACTGCAATATAAAAAGAATATCATTAAAATTATCAAAAATAAATACAGTACATTCATTGAATTGAAATATGAATAGGATCATACGAATGGATGAATTGTGGGGTTTTCAACATTCTTTTGTCAGCTTCCTGTGGATGAAAGATTTTGAAAAGAAAGGTAGCGAAAATTTACAACATAGATGGTCCCAATTCCCCACTTTCCTCCCTATCTTAAGGCTTTTTATGTCTCGGACCCCTCCATTAATTCAATTCGCTATCTTCCCAATTCCCACGACACTAAACATTTCTTTTTTTCTTTTCTTTTCTCAACCATTCGTTATGATTTATTGTTATAATTATCATCTTCCTTCCTTTGATGGCAACGTTGCCCTTCAAACTGAAAAAAATAATAAATTTAAGCGTTTTATATTTAGAACATAAAAGTTAAAATACAAAATTAAAAAAAGATGTTGATTAACTTCATTATTAATAAAATTTCTAGTTACTATAACTATTTTTAAGATCGAAAATAATTTTTATTGCCATAAGGGGAATTTAAGGAAAAAGAAGCTAGCGTTAGATGTAGTTCTATTTGACCAAAAATAAAAATATTCAATTACAAAATATTTTTATTAAAAGAACCCTAACGTGTAGCATATATTATATTGATTGACTTATAACGCGAAATATAAACTTTTTTTTGGTCAGTATCGTGAAATACTGAAAATTAATTTCTGAGACGTGCTCAAGAACTTTTATTGACGTGACTAGATATGGTGGACCTATCACATATGTATACATAATACATCCATGAAATGGAAAATAAAACGACTAATAAATAAGAATAAGATGTGCCGTCTCAATTAACTATATAAGCTAACTTATCAAACAAACACACGCATGTACATAAATCTAATTAATAATAACCTAACTCGTGTTTGAGATATCACTATCACGATGTCATGCTACACAACAAACGGAATCGAACTAACATATACAACACGAAAAAAATATTTGTAACACTCATTTTTTTAGGTTTAAAGTTATTGTTGTTTTAATGTGGGAACATGGGGAGGGGGGGTTATTTTTTATAAGAGCAATAAAAAAGCAATATTAGCGATCTGAAGAAAGATTAAATTTGTTTAAACAAATAAAAGATTTATACCCAATAATGATATATGAGCAGGTGTAACCAATCATACTATCATTTAGATAATGATTTTAATGGAATAATTAAATTTGTTTAAAGTCGGATACATTGAATGTTCCAGCCAGGTAATTAATTAGTTTAAGAGATACAGTTGTACTTTGAGATCTCTTTTAGAGAAAGTATAATAATAACCATTCCAAAGATTGGAACAGATGAATACATTTTATTTAATTATGTATAGCACATAAGATTAGGTCTAAAGTGTATATCATGGGCATATCATCATGCACACACTACTCCAAACCCCAAAGCACCTAAAATACATTTCAAGTATGAAGCCAAATGCCAACAAATTTGCCAAAGTTAAGAAATCTCAAACTTAATATATAGTTAGTTATACATCCCTATTAGGCAGATTAGCTGATAGAAGAGTGATTCACTTGCTCTTTGGTTGCCGTTAATCAATTTTGGACCACAAGGCCAATGTGTAATAAAAGTATTATTTTAAGGGACAGGTTATATTTATAAATTTTTTTGTTTACAAACTATACTAAGTACGACCAATCATACTTTAATCATGCAGTGTATGACCGGTCGTACTTAGTGTAATTTGCAAAAAAAATAAAAAATTGTAAACGAATCATATCGCTTATTATAACGAGACTTATGTTGTGAGAGATGAGCATGAAAATTTTTTTTTTTTCTTTGTTCGTGTCTTAAAGTTCATTTCTGTTTTAAGTGCTACTTTTTCTCCCCTTCCATTTCCTTGTCGTTCTTGTTATGGCTTGTGATTAGAAGAATTAAAAAAGAAACTTATTAACAACCCGGTAGCTCAGTTGGCAACTGAGCTCCCAAGGATTTGTTTGAGTCAGGGGTTTAAACTCTGTTTCAAGCAAATTCTTGGAAAATCTTTGAGGGTCAGAGGAGGAAAGTGTCTCCTTCTCGGTTGGGGGATTAGTCTCATCTTTCCTCCGGTATTGAAGCTCGGTTGGGGGATTAGTCTCATTCTTCCTCCGGTATTGAAGCTCAATGCACCCGCCCCTCTAATGAGGGGTTAGCCTACAGGACCCTACCCCGAGTTATACAAAAAAAAACTTATTTTAGCCATAATTAAATACAGTTGTAAATGTAATTTTTTTAGCGGAAAAAAAATATTTACCACTTCTAAATTGCAGCCTTACACTTGGCAACAAGATATTTAAACTACTTTCGTATTTTAATCATTTAAACTTTAAATTATATAGAAGCACGTACGGTGTAATATCAAGAATTTGCAACTGGGATCAATAATAATCACAAAGCTGTGTAAATAAATTTACTTTCCCTCGACCATACATAACAAGAAGACTGATTATAATTAACTAGCATGTCATTATAACAAAATTAACTAAAAGATGTAAATAAGTGATTCATCATAATATAAAGATAATTTAACCTTGTAAATATAGATTAGATATCTTCAGTGATTCCAAACATAAAGGCGTATATGCCATTACTAATTTGCTTCAAAGAATGGAAGATTCTCTATAAAATAAATTAGTGAATATTACAGCCTAGCAGAATAGCAGTTCGTGATCTGGTTAACGACTAAGTAAATTTATTAATGTTGACTAAGCACCGGTCATATGAAAAAATATTTAATAACAAAATAAAGTATAAAATGGAAAAGAAATAAAAATTAGCATTTGACAAGAAAATATTTCAAATAGATCAATAATTGTAAGGAGCTGATAAATATAGGTCCAGGATGGCGGGGAGGACTGGGGGATTAACTTAATCATATATTTACAATATGGATGGCCTAACTAAAGAAAGTCAAATAAAAATTAAATTCGCTTCGCAAAATGAAATAAAAGTTGCATTTCATTTGACTTTCAGTTGCAGAAGCTCCATGGTTTCGAAAATTTTCTAAAGTTAACGTGCATTCCTAAGGTTGCGAGATATATATATATATATATATAGGGAAAAAACAAGTTGTTTGAGATAAGTTTATCTCCGACCACCCAAAATGACGTCGTTTTGATTATTTATTTTCTTATATTTATTGATTCACTTTTAATTGGTTATGATTAGGGATGTAAATGGGCTGGGCCGGGCTGAGCTTTGGCTTTGGCGGTCCAATCCTACGTAAAAATATATTCAGTCTATCTGGCCTATCAGCTTATCAAAAGCTTAGTTTGTAAGCCAAAATTGGCCTATTATTAAAAAATAAAAAACCTACCATGGCCTATGAGGCCTTTTAGGCCTATGAGGCCTTTTAGGCCTACGAAGTTGTAAATTAAAGTAAAATAAAAAAAATATCTCATTCATTATAAATTAATGTTTAACCAAAATACAAATTATAATTTAACAAGAACACACAAATTTTTAAATAATATTCATTACAACAATCGACAAAGATCCAAATTATAAAAATTCTCAAAAGTTTTTTAACAAGAACACACAAATTTTTAAATAATATTCATGACAACAAAGATTTTTTTTTGGCAGCTTTGACAATCTTCTAATGAGTCTTCTTCTCTTTCTCCTATTTTGATACACTACCACTTTTTGAATATATATTAAATATAATAAATATTTTTTAAATAAACAGACCGGCCAATAGGCTTTGTAGGCCGGACTTCGTGTTGTTGGCCTACGGCCTATTTATTTAAAAGGCTTTCCCATAAGCCTAGACCCACTCTAATTATTAAATAAGCCGGGTCGGGCCGGGCCTAACATATGCTAGGCTGTAGGCCCCTATAGGCCGGCCTAGCCCATTTACGTCCCTAGTTATGATACTTTTTTTCTATCTCTTCCTTTATCACCGTTGATCCATATTTGTACGGCTATGATTTAGTAGCTGGAGATAAAGTTATCTCTGGCAGCTTGAGAAATGATAAGATATATATATATATATATATATATATATATATATATATATACATACGGGGTTTGATTTTCTCATGTTGCATGAGAATTCAATTCTTATGTTGTGACTCAACTAGTGGTGGCTCCACATTTATTAAAAAAAGAAAAAGAAAAGAAAAATTTTGCACGCAAATCAAATGGTCACAACATGATAATTGAATTCTCATGCAACATGAGAATTGAATTCTCGTGCAATATGAGAATTGAATTCTCATGCAACATGAGAAAATGTTTTCCGTATATATATATATATATATATATATATATATATATATATGGGGCAGGATCATCTTACACTGGTGTAAGAATAATAAGTCTCACATCAAATCTTAACTATTGATTTTCTGCATCTAATGGTTAAGATTTATTATGTCTCGCTTATTAATTGATTCTTAATCCCCAATAAATTTCAACCGTTAGATGCACGGAAATCAACGGTTAAGATTTGGTGTAAAATTTATTATTCTTACACCGGTGTAAGTTGATCATATCCATATATGAGGCAGGATATTCTTACGCCAGTGTAAGAGTTAGAAGTGTTACACTGAATCTTGATCATTGATCCACTTATATCCAATGGCTCATATCACTAAGGGCCTGTTTGGAGCACCTGATAAGGAAGATAGGATAGGGTAACTTATCATATCCTACTTTTATCTCTTGTTTGGTAGGTCAATAGGATATGATTAGCTTATCCTATTGTCTCATTTTATCCTATCCAATACATAATTTTTTGTCCTATGAGGGGAGCTGAGTTAGGATTCACTAGGATAAGATATCAATATTGGATACCCAATATATCCTCACGCTACCCAATATATCTCAACACTACCTAATATATTTGTATTTATTGCATTATATTTTATTTTTTCTTTTTCTTTTCTCCTTCTACATAATCTTATCATATTGCTAATCAGGTGCTCATCAAACACAAGACATGATATGTGCTTATCAACCCCATATCATATCCTACCCTCATCAACCCCATATCATATCCCACCCTTATCCTATCTTGTCCACCAAACGAGCCCTAAAAATTTAGAGCCCTTAGATATTAGTGGGATCAATGGTCAAGATTGAGAGTGTAACTTACACTGGTGTAAAACGATCATTACCCATATATATATATATATATATATATATATATATATATATATATATAGGTTAAGCAATATTATATCACTTAACACAAGGTTTTGTCCTTTCAAAAAATTATAATTATGTATTAGTTATAATATTAAAATTAAAGTTATAATATTAAAATTATTTTTTTGACTAATAATTATAATATTAAAGTATTTTTTACATCAGCCGACAACTTTAATATTATAGCTATGTACCACTCGTAGTATATAGTCAAAAAATATGTGACTGGATAAAATCTTATAGTCGAAAATTTTCTAAAGTTAACACACATACCTAAGGTTGCGATATATATATATATATGGGGAAGGATCCGTTCGCAATTTTTTTTTCAAATTATACTAAGTATGATCAATCGGTCATATATATACTCGTGATTGAAGTATGACCGGTCATACTTAGTGTAGTTTGTAAACAAAAAAATTGTAAATATAACCTTCCCTTATAAATAATAGATTAAATCCAGGGAAAGATTATATTTACAAAATTTTTGTTTACAAATTACACTAAGTATGACCGGTCATACTTCAATCAAGAATGAATGACCGGTGCATGAAGATCCTATCCTATATATATACATATACATATACATATACATATACATATACATATACATATACATATATATATATATAGGGAAAAACATTTCTGCAACAACTTTAGATAAGGTTGTCTACAGCTACCCTTTTTTAACTAAGTACGACCGGTCGTACATTAAAAGTGCATTTTCTCTCTCCGCCACATCAGTCGACAGTATCTGATGAGAGAGAAAAAGAGAGCAGCTTTATTGTTATAACTAAGTACGACCGGTCGTACTTAGTTAAAAAGAGGTAATTGTAAATAACCTTATTCAAAGCAGATGTAGAAATACTTTTCCCATATATATATATATATATATATAGTAGAAAGATTCGTTTACAATTTTTTTTAATTTTTTGCAAATTATACTATATACTTTCAGACGTATATCCGGATGTACATATAGTGTAACCTAGTGTACTTATAGGAGTACATAATATATTTTGTAAACAAAAAATTTATACTATATATATATATATATATATATATATATATATATAGCTTGATTGGTTGTTTCTCATGTTATATGAGATAAATTTATCTTCTACATACTTAAAAATAAGTGAAATCCATATTTTTTTTTTTTTTAGATTGTTTGAGACATAAGGTATCAGAGGGTTGTCCCCTTGATAGAGTCATAGTTAGAATAGTATTTTTTGGACGGTTAAAATTATTAGAGTTAGAGAATAAGTTCAAATAATAGAGAGGATAGAACAGTAGCTGAGTGGCTCCCTTGAAAGGGCAAAGCCTTTGAAGAGATTTCTTTCCTTTATTTATTTTGTGTGAGAAAACAATACATAACTTTCTCTTTTCTTTCTACCTACAAATTTGGACTGAGTTTTGAGGTTCCTAACAGTCCATAAGGTTTTGAGATGTATGGATTCCAGTGAGAGATTCAGAATGCCCACATTATCCCGTATTCTTGTTTTCAAAATAGATTTAGGGGGCGTTTGGTTGAGGAGAAATTTTTGGAATACTAGGGAAATGTAATTGATAGGGAAATGGTGGGAAAGTGAGTTTGATAGTAAAATGTAAAAAAAGTTGTTTGGTTGGATAAAATTTTGATGGGAAAATTATGTAACTTTTATGAAGTCTATGTTTGGGTGTAGGTAAAATATAGATGGGGAAAATAATTGATATTACGAAAATAACCTTATATTTAAAAAATTTGCAATCGCCCTTAACCCGTTAGCTTGTGTTGTGTGGAACGATAAACACCACTTGTGCATGAACACCACTTGGCATATGGACTAAGTGCATGCTAGCCACCTATCCCACATGCACCACCTTGGCCAAAGTTGTTGACTATCTTTCTCCACTTTGAAGCTCGAGAAATTCGGCCAACACTCCCTCTCCCTTTCAACCGTAAGTCACCACACTCATATCCCTCACAGCCGCAAGCTTAGCAGAGAAATAACACAACGAAAAAAATTGTATTTCATTCTCTTCACCTCACCTACCTAATCCGCGAGCCTTGAGAGAGGAAGAAGCACCTAAGTATTTTCTTTTTCCCCTTAATTTGGCCAAACCAACCACTGCCCAGATTGCATGTCAGTTCCAGTTGCTTCATCATCTCCACCAAGACCGTGGCTTTCCTAGGAGGGGAATTATCACCTAAGTTTTATTGCTATTCCTTTCCCACTCAGCTGAGCATTCATCAGCAAGGAGGTGAGGAGCTCATTGCTTGTCAGTTCTATTGCCTCAGTTTTCGTCTCGCCAGAACAATATCGGAGGGTATAAGGGTCTCAAATGTTGTGGGCCCTACGTGGTTTAGGCGGGTTTCTGTAAAAAACCACCTTCACAAAAGGATTCTGAACAGTGCGGATGCATGGGCAAACGACACAAAAACGAGAAAGACAGGCATCGACCTTGCCTGGGTGTTTACCCAAATCACTGTCAACCAAACGCATGCATTGAGGAATACAGGTTTCAATTGCCTGGGGTTATTTCAAATACCACCCAACCAAACACCACCTTAAAGCTTTTCCTTAATTTGTGGATGTAGACATACCGAGTCGAACCATAATAAATTTACGCACTATTTCTTTATGGGGCAGGTTATATTTACAAATTTTTTTGTTTACAAACTACACTATATTTTCTTGGGAGAATACAAATTTTTGCAAACTACACTATGTTCTCCCAAGAGAAGATAGTGTAATTTGTAAAAAAATTCCAAAAATTTTATAAACGGATCATATCCTTTGTTTATGATACTTTGTTTCCTAATTCTAAGTATTTATCAACATGTATTCCCCAACAATTTTATTTAGCACAAACACGACAATGTCAATTGCAATTTTTCACTTAAGTCATGAAAATTATAAAAGAATTAGTCTTAGTTAAAGGGTGTGTGTGTGAGAGAGAGGGTATCATAAAAGCTCTCTCAAGAGTGGTTCATGAACCACCAACCTGAAGAACTACCAATTATAAAATCACAATTCAAATAGCCTATGAATTATTTAACCTTAAGATAAGTCATGATTTGATAAATTTACTAATCTTAGTAAAAAGAAATTTGGAGTTTTTTCTATTTGCTTAAAAATAAAAGATTAACACAACACTAAAAATACTATAATTTATATAATTTTTAAAACAGTATAAGTAATGAATAAAAAACAATTAAAGAGATAATACAAAATTCTAAACTTTTGTTACCTATTAAATTAATTGATCATATTATAAATTTTTGTCTATCGCACAAAAAGAGAGGAAAAAAAAAACGAATAGTTCTTGGTTCTTTATTTTCGGAGCTCTATTATGTGTGAAAATACAACACAAAAGGTTTTGCAATAAATTTTATATTGCTTTATCCCGTACTTATGTGCATTAAATAATGAATGTGAAAATCTTTAGTCATGTACATTAATAATTTAATAGTTAATAATACAAAAAAATTATTGTGATTGAACGATACATAAGAGTAACGCACTATTCGTGTAGTTCTATTTTTTGTTTTATTACCATTTTGGACGCGTTTAAGGTTGTTTTAACTTTAAAATGTGAGTATCAACTCATGACTTTGATTTACTCCCACACAGTCCATATTGATAACCTCGCAAAGACTTGTTAACTTCTGAAGACTGCAAAATGTGCTTTACTTGTGTGCAGGCTCAACATACCAAGAGACCCACACGCTGGCTGTGATAAAGTCAAGGAGAAAAACCCAACCACATTACAGAAAGCAAGTTGCAAGTCATGGCTGACTTGAAGTGAAGAGTGCGAGTAAATCTTTGGTGCTATTATTTTACCAAAGATTCAGTATATTCCATCAATAAAAATATTATATGTCAGCCAAAGTTTTCTTTTATTTGCCAATTTCTTTCTCTCCTATAATATATAATGTTTTTATTGGTGGGATATACTGAATCTAAGTGCAACATTAGCACCAGAAATTTATTCGAGGAGTGGATGGGTGGTCATGATTCATTGGTCCCTTGCCAATATATCTCTCATTCCTAGAAAAGATCTTTCACAAATTGGAGTTTTCAAAGTCGAGATTCTTGCCGGGCATTGTGGGTCACTCGGATCCTGCTTTTGGAAAATTTAATGTCCTTTACCTCTTATTATCAAATAAATAAATAAATAAATTATAACACAGAACAAATTCTAAAAGGAGTGTGTATAAACTATTATTAGCATAAATAATACAATAACTAAAAAGAACTTGGGCGACATATTTTATTTGCAATTCTTGCTTATAGCTTCTCTTCTTGGAAAGTTCTCTTTCTACATTGTTTTGCGACAATCTTAAACTGGATATTGAAATTATTTCTTATACTTGAAAAGTTGTAAAAGAATATTATAAAATCAAATAGTTATATTGGACAGATGCACACGAAAGGTAACGAGATGATATGTACCCGAAAAAAAAGAGGGAAAAAGACGATCGGTAATTTTGATAATCAATACGTCTCCAATCTTTATCAATTGTATGTATCAATGTTAAATTAATTTTTTAACAAAAATTAATAGAAATTAAGAATTATTTATTATATGAGATTCAAATGCTGATGATCGTTATCTTCTTTTGTTTTAGTCCAACATAGAGTTATACAATGTAAACAATTTAATGGTGATTTATATGTATGGGTAAAAGATTTTTCAAGTTAGATAAATTATTTTCGATGAGTCCAAAATAAAGTCATTTTGAGATGCAAATTAAGGTATTTTTGTAATTATAATTTATTGCAGGAGTATATTAATTTTTATTATTATAATTTTTTAATTTTACAACTTCTAAATAATATCATTTTGGACTCATTGAAGATAATTTTATTTCTAATGACTGAAGAAATATTTTGCACGTATATATATATAATATTCACACATAAAATCAATAAGTTTGAAAGTATTTAAAAAGTTTAAACAATTACTGAAGTATAGAGCGAAGGGCTAACTTTCCTTCTTGTTTCCTAAAGAAAAAAACTTCATTAAAGATTTATCTCTCTCTCTCTGCTTCTAATAATTGCGTTGCTCGTTTAATTAGTGCTTGATGAACTTTAAAAAATAAAAAGCTGAACAAAAAAATAGTTGATAAGACCAAGTTTTATAATATACAATTATTTAAGAATAAAATTATAGATGTGTAAAGCTTTTAATTTCTTATTACTAGTTAAGTAGTTATTATCTACATTCTATTTTTTGCAATATATTTTACACTCTAACAAACATATAAGACTCACAAATTTAAGTTACTTAATTGAACTTTGAGCACATGACTACTTCTTTCCAGCGTAGATTAATTATAAAACTACAGGACGCAGCCAAACAAACGAAACATTTCTTTATTGCTTGCAATATGCTGAAGTTTACAAAATATTCTCATCAACTTTTGGTTCATGTACCGTATCCACTTTAGCTTTACATTTTTTTAGGGATTTGCGCTTATTTTATGGATTTATTCTTTCTCACGTCTGAGAGATAAATTTATGAGTTTTATAATTTTCATTTAACATGAGAATTGCAATCTTCCTATATATATATCTTTCGATTTCCGTATTGATGTGGGTTCTACACATAATTTTTTTTAACATATGGGTCTCACATGCTTTTTATCTTTACAAAATGAGATTTCAATTCTCAAGAATTATAAATCCTAAATTTATTTATTACATATAAATAAAAGTTTGTGGAGCCCATATTTTTTTTTCTATCTTTTCTCATTACTTGATATGTACTTGATATATTTTTATATATGTGTAGAAGATAAATTTATTTTATACAATCCCATAAACATTAAACCCTTGTTTTATTATATATGTTGATGTGAAGCAATATTCAAAAACTTAAATCCACTCCGAAATATACACCCACCCGTACACACTATACCCAAAGGCCAAAACTAAATGTCCTTAAGAAGGCCTGTTGGGGCAATGTTTGGGTTGTCCCTCTGGAATGCCATAGGGACACAGTAGCAGTTCTCGATCAAACATCTTTTTCGCTGGCTCTGGATTTGCATCCATTCAACATTTGGGAATGGATGCAAGGCATATCAATTAATTTACTATAAACGTTTACCATTTTAAGAAAAAGGAGATTGATTTATTAAAAAGGATTTAATATCATAGTTGAGAATAATTATTTTGTACCTTTTATTGGTTATCATACCTATATTATATTAAATAGGGGAATCTCTTATATTAAAATGGAGAATCTCTTATATAACATGCATGAGATATGTAAGAGGATTCAGCCATTCAGATGTAAATTAATAGTTATTCTTTCTTCATCCTTTACCTTAATTTTTTTTCCCATTTTCAAAGTGACATTAAGATTATATTTTATGGGAGAGAAAATAAATAAATTAGACAGTTTGGGATTCCTCTCTCTTCTAGGAGTTGAATATAAGGAGAACAAAATAATATTGTACATGTTTATGATAGCAAGATTTTTTTATATACAATGGTAATTGACAACACCAAAATTTGAACTTATAAATACGTAAATTATTCAAATTTCTCATCAGTAACTCATTTTTAATAGTTTAATGGATTTTCATTTCTTCCTTTAACATAACACAACAAACTTTCCTACACACATAACATTTTATGGGGCCCACATATTTTAAAACAAAAAAGAAAAGAAAAAAATATGGCACACAAAATGAATCTCTATAACATTATACAATCACTTTTCCTACAACATAATAAACATAAAACCCTAGTTTAATAGCAAGATCTAATTAGATTGAAACTTCAAAAGGTGATGTTTGGACGCTAATTGAATAGCCACATTTTTACTTTTTGCAGAGCTTTGAACATATATAGTGGTTTTCATCTATTTGAACTACTGAGAAAATATATGCATTTTTTTTAAATCTGTCGTCACCTAGAAAGGAAAAAAAGGGACAATGGAAAAATCAGTCTCTTAAATATGGTTGCATGTGAGGATTGAAAGAGAAACGAAACAGGGGTTAATTCTTTATTTTAAATAATTATTTTCTTATTTAAGATTTTCTTAAATGAAAAAAGAAAAAAGAATATAATCGATCTTTAATGAAAGAAGAGGAGCTAGAAGCATGGGGGACCGAACAAAAAAATTTATTCTCTTTCATCAAGAGAAAACTGAAGAGACAGTGGAAAAGTTAAGTAAAATTATATTATAAAATTATCCTTATCGATTTAGAAAATATTTATATCAATCACTAATAATTATAATTTTACATTTTGAGGTTTTATTTCTTTTCAAAAACATCTTTTCTTCCAATTTCCCCCCTCAATTTCTCTTATTCCAAACAAAATAAGGCATAAAACTTTAGGGACTGATTAAAATCTATTTTTTAATTTTTATAACAAAAAAAGAAAAAAATGTGTTTGCTAATGCCTATTTTACAAAAATAATTCTAAAAATTATATCTATTTTTAGTTTTTAAAATCAAGTTTAGATTTTAGAGAGTTGTTTCTGTTTTTTTTTTTAATTTTTAACTTTCAAAATAAAAAAAAAACTCGAAAAATACTTATTCTATTGACTATTCTACAAAATAGTTATAAGAGAAAAAAAAAAAAACAGAATACAATGTAACATACTTTTCTTCTCTAGTTTTTTTCTTCTTCTTATTTTCTCTCTTTCCATTTTCTATTTTCTTATTTTCACTCTTTCCAAGCAGTAGTGTGGATTTGACGAGTTGGTTTTTTGTTGTAAGATAAGCTTCAAATGGATCATAGTGGAGGGCCCTTGGTCTCCAAACTTGTTCACACTGGCATTAGTTTGAACAGCAAGCATCTGGGCTTGGCCTAAACACAAACGTTATCTATTTTGACCTCTTTTAGTCGTTACAGCAATTATATTCGAAACCAACCCTTTTTCGCTTTGGCGTTTCAATCATATCACTCTTGTTGAGCTGAAAATAGAAGATTAGCATTTGGGATAAAACAAGTTTTTATAACTGGTAAGAAAAAGGAACTATGAGTTATGAATAGTTGAAAATAAAATGCAAATTTTCACTCCAACCACATAATTATGGCACTCCACCCATGACATCAATTAACAGTCTAAAGATGAGGAAGGAATAGTTGTTATTTTTTATTTTTTTCATGTAGTGTTTTCCTCCTTTCACTCATCAACTACGAGATAATAAACTATTTTTATTTTTAATATTTCCGGGTTTCCACTTTTTATTAAGAATGAAGAAATAATAATAAAAAAATCCTCATGTTATATATCTATCTATTTTTATTTTTTCTACCCAAACATTCATTGCACTCTGTTTTCGGGCCTCATATTCATACATGCATGATGCATCCATGGATAATATAATTGTAACTTGTAAGAATTAGACTCTTTTAAAGTGAATAAATAAATATAGTATAAATATTTTTTATTTGCTAAGTTTAAAAATCAATTCAATTAAAATAGAAAACTTTTTTCATAACTGTATAGTGCAGTACATAAGCATACCATTGAATCATAAAAATAAATGCAAAGAATAAACTATGTATAAATAGTGTTAATATAGTAAGAGCCCGTTTGTTTACACTAAAAAAAAAAATAACTTTTATCTCTTCCTTATTTCAGAAATCCTTTTTACAAAAGTTAAAGCTATTTATATTTTTATAAAAATATTTAGTTTTTGAAAAAAATATTTGACTTTTGACTTATGTTTTTTTTAGAAATTAAAATTTTTAGTTTTTGGAAAAAGTAATTTTTTGACTTTTTTTGTGAGTTCTGTTTTTTTAGAAGCAGCTATCTAAATGAACGAAAACTGAGAAGTGTTTTTTTCAAAAAAAAAAAAAACTTTTAGAGGAAAAAAAAATCCATCCAAACGGACCTGGTACTTAATTAAACTCAACCTTCTTACACAAGGTGACGTAAGAATTGCATCATCACTATTGCATGAATCTCCGATAAAAAATCATATTAATGTGCAGGCGCAGATGAATGTAATTACATCAAAAGGGTCAAGTTACCTAATAATTAGATGAAATCTTTATCATCAAGTCGTTGGCATCGAGCCACTAATTTTACAAAGCAACATTCTGGGTGATCATAATCACTCTTGGACTGAAATAAAAATAGAGTATTTTAAACCAAAAATCCGATGCAAGTATGAAAGCGAAAAAAATAGTGAGGGTCGTATGGGATTTGTTTTGCTAATAATGCAGTGTATCAAGATTCAAGATAAACAAGTATCCTCTTTGTCATATATTATTTTTGTTAAAAATAATATAAACTATTAAAAATGTAATCACCCAACAATTTAAGTTTTTAGATTAAATTGATTTTTTACATGGTTCCAGCATTCCATGGAAGGTAATACAGTAAAAACAAAACTTTATATGCTCGTCATCTTAACCCCAAAATTATAAGTTAACTATGATAACTTTTATGTGTTCCCCCATTTAGCTTACACGTTTTTACTTTTCTAATCATGACAATGTAAGAGACCTATTTGATCGAAGGACGAAATCATTGAAACCAACCCATTTTGATAGAAAACAATAAAGAGACCAAAGAATATACAAATACTGTCAATCACGATCCATGTTCCTCTCACAATCATCCAAGAACAGTTTCTCTAGTGTCCCATTAATCTTCACTCATCGTTTCTTCCATTACACAACCAAACATATATATAGCGAAAACAAGCCTGCCGTGTGTGAAGTGTGAACAACACTTGGGCCCAAGCCATGTAGCCAACAAGGGCTTTTCATGTCCAATGGGCTTTATGATGGGCCTTAATGCATTTCATAAAAGATAACCTAATTAATTTAAGGCTGGACTTTCCAGGTACAATGCATGGCGATGACAGCAAGAACGACAATAAAGAAAAAGCAAACGAAGGAAATGACGTGATTGGTCATTGGACACTTGTTTCAAAGTGAATGACAATAATCAGAACAGTGAACACAACAGAACAGAAACTCTCTCATTTATATTCATTGACTTCAACTTCCACATTTTCCACTGTAGCTAGCTATGAACTCGATGGTCATTGTTGTTGCAACTGTGCTTGCACTCTTCGCCATCTCCTTCTCCTTCTTCAACCCACAAAGCCTGTTTGCGCCGCCTCCTGTTCCTGGATCCAAGGACATCCTTCACTCTGCTCGGATACTCAATGTCACCGGAGCTGTTGGACCGGAGAGTCTTGTTTTCGACCGTGACGGTGAAGGGCCGTACACCGGCGTCGCCGATGGTCGGATTCTGAAGTGGGAAGGGGAGGAACGAGGTTGGACTGAATTTGCTGTTACCAGTTCCAATAGGTAAACTCATAGCTACTACTACTACTTCTTCTTCTACTCTTACTACCCCTTTGGTGTTTTCACTTTTTTATCATCATTTTTTGGGCTGTATATTATTGGATTATTGAGACTTTAATTGGGTCAGTAGCTTTAGGAGATTTATTGATTTTCTAGGATGAAAATTTCGATTTTTCTGTTTTGACAGTAGAATAAAGTTGAAGGTTACAGTTTTAGAACACATTAGAAGATTAGTTTGCCACGTATTTATGTTGTAGGACACTGTAGAGATATATGATAGCTGCCACATTTTTTTCATGCTAGAAACAAGAGTCGTGACTCATGACCAATGTTTTGAGATAATTCCCTTGAAGATAGGGCATTCACAGTGTTAATTGTTATGGACTATTTAACTAAGAATATGGAGTTTATGAAGTAAGGAGCACACCGTGTTGTAGCAACAACATGATTTTTCCAACTAATTTGAACCAGAAGAGGCATCGAGAATAGGTTTCTTCTTTAGGCGGCATTATTTCATAGAGAATAGGTGTAAGGTCTTATTCTACAAGACAGTAAGGAAAGTAAAAAAAAAAAAAATACTAAAAAGTAAGCATATGCAATTTTTGTCTTTAGTTCCAAGTGGCCACATCATTGTTTGATACCTAATTCCCTCCCTGTTTTCTGACATTGATATGCTTGCAAATTGTGCGCCAATGATTGTGCCAGTTAGGCTTCTGCTGAAATGATAATAAACAATTTTAGTTTTTTTTTTTCCTTTAAATTTTTGTTTAAATGGGAATGTTTAGTCAGAGGAGGTGTGCAGCATAAGCATGTTCTGATAACTGTTAGAGAGATATAAAATAATTAATTTAGCCTCACCCAACACCTTTAGGTTTTGGGTTGAAGTTAAAAGAATTATTTTATATCTCTCTAACAATAACTTTGTTTAAATGTCATGACATTGGATCTAATGACTTGTAGGTTTTAGGATACCTTTACTTTTTTCTTATGAATTTAATGAGTTTAGTTGCATGATTTTCAAGGACGGAATGTGTGCGTCCATTTGCACCAGAGTTGGAGCATGTTTGCGGGAGGCCATTGGGACTAAGATTTGATAAGAAAAGTGGAGATCTTTACATTGCTGATGCCTACCTAGGCCTAAAATCAGTAGGACCTACAGGGGGTTTGGCCACCCAGTTGGTAACAGAAGCTGAAGGTGAGCCTTTGCACTTCACCAATGACATGGACATCAGTGAAGATGAAGATGTGATTTACTTCACCGATTCAAGCACAATCTTCCAAAGAAGGTAAGTTCAGCACAAACGCATACCTTCCTTTTAAGTTTTTCTGCATTTCCATAACTAATAGTCCTTATGGTGTTACTGTTACGAGTCCCACATTGGTTGTATAGGAAACTAATGTGGGGTTTATACCCTTTGAGCTAGCTTTTGGGATGGTGATCTCAAGGTTCGTAACAATTGGTACTTTCGTTGAGAGTTGAGGCCACGGAAAGGGCTACCTGTAGGCTGGATTAAGGTGCCTTTAGGCACTGAATACTGATAGGTGAGTGAAGCCGCCCCAAAGGGGGTAAAGGACTCTACCGACTTCGTGAGTGTCTGGGGTAGGTGAGAAAAATCTTTGTACACAATCTTACTTTTACCCTTGTATTTTTGCAAAAAACTTGTTCTTTATTCAAGTCCGTGACCTCTCAATTATAAGAAGTAGCTCTATCATTGCTCCGGGCTTGCCCTCTCAATTCTTGCACATTAGTTCAAATATTGCCCTCCTAGTATCCTGGTTTTGGAATGTTAAACCTTGTAGTAGGGAGGGAAATTTTCTTACAAAGTATGAATCACTTGTTCAAGTCAAATCAAATCAAAATTGTATGATTGAAGGTTGAAGAAAATAACAATCAGAAAATTTTGTGTTTTTCTCTCAAACCTTTGTAGATAATGTTTGCTGTTCTAATATCCAGCATGATATATAATATAAGTACTAATAGAAAAGTAGAAAACTTCTATTTGCAGAGAATTTAGAGTCTAAATGTTGGCCACTTTTGTTTGCAGGCAATTTATGCTTGTACTTCTTAGTGGAGACAAGACCGGCCGGTTAATGAAATATGATAAGTCAACAAAAAAAGTGACAGTTTTATTACGCGGCCTTGCTTTTCCCAATGGTGTTGCTTTAAGCAAAGATGGCTCATTTGTTGTGGTAGCTGAAACCACTACTTGCAGGATCCTGAGGCTTTGGCTTCATGGACCTAATGCTGGTCAAGTTGATACTTTTGCTGTGCTGCCAGGTTTTCCAGACAATGTAAGAAGAAATTCTGAAGGGCACTTCTGGGTAGCTTTGCATGCAAAAAGTAGTCCTTTTGCGAAGTGGGTTTCTTCCAATTCATGGGCTGGGAAGGCATTGCTAAAGCTTGGATTTAACTTCAAACAATTACACTCATCATTTGCTGGGGGGAAGCCTCATGCTACTGCTATAAAGCTTAGTGATAAAGGAGAGATTTTAGAAGTCTTGGAAGATTGTGAAGGGAAGATCTTAAAGTTCATCAGCGAAGTGGAAGAGAAAGATGGGAAGCTTTGGATTGCATCAGTGTTAATGCCATTTATTGGCATCTATGATTTATGAGAGTGCATCATAGATAAGATGCTATTTGAATTTACTTTTAAAATAAAGATAAGATGTAGTTGTTTATGCAGATTGTGTAGTATTATGAATTACTTTTTGAGTTATTGATGAGGCTAGTTTTTACATGGAAGTTGTGCACAAAACAGTTCTTCACAATTCTACTAAAAAGGTGCACATTATTGAATTAAAAGAGGACCAAAACAACATTTGACTAGGAAATTATTTAGTGTAGAGTACATATATATATATATATATATATATATATAGGGGTAAACATTTCTCAAGCAGCTTGAGATAAGTTTATCTTCGGCTAGTCCAAAACTACGTCGTTTTGATTAATGAAGGGTGTTTATGTAATTTTAGGTGAATTAATGAAGGGTGTTTCAGTAAAATGTATATGATATAAAAATAAATAAAATTACAAAAACACCCTTATTAATTCACCTAAAATTACATAAACACCCTTCATTAATCAAAACGACGTAGTTTTGGGGCTAGCCGGAGATAAACTTATCAAAAGCTGCTTGAGAAACGTTTTTCCCATATATATATATATGTGTGTGTCAGGATCATTTTACACCAGTGTAAGTTACACTCTTAATCTTATCCGTTAATCCCAGTTATATATAAGGGCTCAAATTTTTTAGTAACGTGAGCCATTAGATACAAGTGGATCAACGGTCAAGATTGAGTGTAAGACTTATAACTCTTACACCGATGTAAGAATATCCTGCCCCTATATATATATATATATATATATATATATATATATATATATATATATATATATATATATATCTTGTACATTGACATTTTCTTTTTCATTGAATTCCATAATCTCCATGTTTGAGTTTAATCCTTCCGTCTGAGCATCAATATACCCTTCTCATTGAGACTACGGTTAGGAACAACACTTGAAACATAATATGGTTTTGTATTAAAATCTTATGGGCAACTCCATGCGGAATATATGAAACATGGCAGAGTTATAGGCTTTGGGTGGGGTCAGGTGGTGGTTGAAGGAGAAAGAAAGTTAAGGCTTGAGAGAGCCCACAAACATGGCTGGGATCACCCAAACCGGTTCTGAGGTTTGCCCCAAAAACTATTGAAATTTGAGTAATTCATTCTACTTTTCTCTAAACATTTCATTGATTACAAATACCATATCTAGTAAGAAGAATGTATTATAAAATTTACACAAAATACAAAAAATGGATTGAAAATTTATTCGTTTGTCGATAATTTCTGACAAATGATGCTTATACCCTATTTTAAAAGTAAGAAGAATGTATTATTTTAGCGTAATGATACTTTCACTTTTAAATATTAAACTCACGAAATAAACATTGAATTTAAATGCATTTAATGAACTTTTTTATGTTAGATTAAATAACAATAATAAAAAGGACATTTGATCCCGAAATATACAGTAGTCGATGGCTCAGCTAACAAATCTGTTGTGCTCAATAGTATTTTGAAATTAATTGTATCACTTTTTAATTAACATAATAAATTTTTGTATAAACGTTCATAATAAAGGAAATATTTGTGATCACTATAACTCATCATAATCCCAAAATTGTAGTTTAAAAAAAGAAAATTAGAAAGTAAGAGTACGAAGAAATGAGAAGCACAGGGGTAACACTTTCCATAAGTTATGGGGTGTTTGATATATGATAATTTTTTTTTTAGCGGGAAAAGTTAATTTTTGGAAATATGGTAGGAATTTTTTTCCTGAGTAAGTTACTAAAAGGTGTTTAGTAGGCCAAATTTTTTTCACGAATATTGAGTTAATTTTACTGATGTTGTGTGTTAATTTTCTCACCACATGGGAAAAAAACCATCTCACCCCTTCAATGGTAATCTTTCTCAACCATTTTACATAGAAAAACAAATGATGGAAAAAATCTTTCCCAACCATATTTTTACTTCACCTCCTATCAAACATTGGCAAATAATTTTCTCTACCTCATTTTCATAGGAATTTTTTTTCACCTCCTACCAAACTCTCCCTAAGTGCAACTATTTTTTTTCCTGGTGAGAGTAACTCATTTAGATAAAGAGTAAAGTTCCCTTGCAAAAAAAGAGAGTCAAACTTTTAGTCTTTCTATAATTTCAATTTTTTGAAAATGTGGTCCCTCATAAATTCGATGAACACTAAATTTAATCTCTTAAAAACATTAATATAAGAGTTTTTTTATAACAAATAAAAGTAGGAATCGTATTTTTTGTTACGGTCTCAAAAGAGAATTCACTCTTTGTATAAAATATGTTTGTAAATTTGCGGCAAGGGTTTAACACTTTTTTGTGAAGCAATCCTCTTTATTTTTTCCTTTTCCGTTCCTTAGGTCTAGATCAAGTAGGGCCTACTTTCTAGAAAAACCAAAATGTGACTTTTCTTTCTTATTTCTTCAACTTTGAGGAAAAATAATAATTGAAATGACGCTCTGCTTCCTTTTATGTTGCAATTAATTTTCTAGTATGACTTTGTGATACAATGAACAAAGGACACTTTTTTAACTAAAAAATTTCAAATATTAGGGTAGAAAATAAAACATGAAGCGAATTTTTTTTTAAATTTAGTTGTGATATAAAATTTATTTATTAAAAAGTTTCTAAAAAATAAGACATTATCAAAACACTTTTTTTAAAAACGTACATGCACCCTTATTAAATTATAGTTTAAATTTCGAATTTCTGAAAAATTAATTTAATGTTTATCTCCTTAAAATAATAAATATTTGTATTAATTTTGAGAATAATATTTTGAAAATGTTCTATAGACAATATTTTAAACCATTAATTTTTTTTCATATTAAAATGTATCCCATACTTTAAAATATATTTATCCTAATTTCTATTAAATACTTTACTCAAAGCCTCTTCTGACGTATCAGAGTCCATTTCTCATTTAAAAACAAAATCAAAACATATGAGTACCGGAAACATTGGCAAAATAACAGTACCAGTAAGTTTTGCTAAAAATTTGTGCACTTGAAAGTATATTTGAAAGTATATTTCTATTAAATACCTTAACGAGACTAAAGCAAATCATGCCACGTGGCATGCAGCTCCCGCAATCTGCTGATTTGGACACCAGTTTCGACAATATTATTGACTGGACTCAACTCGTCAAGTCAGGATGGCAAAACTTTTCAAATGTGCTTTCAATTGGACAAATTTTTGACAAAAGTTATTAGTACGGATCTTTTGTCTGGAAACATTAAAAATGAATTATATTCAACAGTGATCCATTGAATTACGTCTGGAGAGTAGAGAGTGATGTGCCTAGTCATCGTAATTGTATTTCTCAATTTTTGTGGTTCATGCTTTAAGCACCTAGTAGATAATTGGCAAAATTCTAGGATATGATTGTTAACCAATTAAGTAATTGATTTTAAAAATAATCCCATTACATTAATCATTTAAATATTTTTATCACTAAATTAGTTATCAAAAAGGTTAATTAGTGTCGTACTATAGCAGTTCTCCAAAAAATATTTCACTAAATTAATCTCTGAAAGCTCTAAAACGTCACGATATTTATCTTTAGAGGTAATATAAAAATAAATTCATAAATATTTATATTTTTAAAGGACTAACTTTGTAACCATTTTTTTTTTAAAGAAAGAAAACATTTAGTAGTTTAGACTTTAGAGACTAATTTGATAACAATTTCTTTTTAAAAAATAAACATAATAACATTTTTAATATTGAATGATTGAACAGTTAAATGTTTCTAGTTCTTTTCTTTTTTTTTTCTTTTTGGTAAAATAAATGTTTCTAGTTCTACTATCAATATTTGGAAATACGCTATATATACCCTTCAATCCTTCATTCTAATTAGACCATTCCTCTGTGAACGCATGTAGGCGAAGTATTAATTAGTGTTAGTTATATATAACTCTCATGAAACATTAATGCTATAACAGCATCAACTGCACTCCTACATTATTAATCAGTTTAACTACAAACTAAATTCAAGAATTTATCCATTAATTATAAACATCAATTATGAGATTTGGATTTTCTTATGTGGAAAAAATGGTCATGCGGTTATGTTATTTGATCACAACTAGGGGTGTAATTAGGCCAGGTTGGGCCAGACTTTGGTCTTCATGGCCTAAGCCTACACAAAAAAATGCTGAGCCTATCTGGCCTATAAGCTTATTAAAGGCTTAATTTAAAGGCCAAGTCTGCCCTGTTATTAAAAAATAAAAAGCCTACATGGCCTATGAGGCCTTTTAAGCCTACCATGTTCAAAATTAAATTTAAAATAAAAATGAAATATCTCATTCATTAAATAATATTTTATAGTTTGGGTCCAAATTATTAAAATTCTACAATAGATTTTTTAACAAGAACACAGATTATAAAAATTCATGACAACAAATAAATATTAAATATTAGGTTAAGTTATCTAATTTTTACAATAAATAAATAAATAAATAAATAAAATATTTTTTATTTAAATATTAAACAGGCCGGCCTACAGGCTAAAAGGCCAGATATTTTATTTTCAGGCTGCGGCCTTGTTTCTAAATAGGCTCATCCACAAGTCTTAACCTGTTCTATTTACCTCGTAGGCCAGGGCAGGCCAGGCTTTTTGTAGGCCAGGCCATAGGCCTCTGTAGGCCGGCCTGACCCATTTACACCCCTAATCACAACCACTCGTTTAAAAATCATATATTTTTCTCTCCTTTATTTCATCAACAATGAATGAGTGATTATGATCATACGATCATTTTTTCACATGAGAATATCAAAATACATCAATTATACATCAAATTGAATGACAAAAGGATGAATATTCTTACTACTAAAATTTTCTACTACCAACTTGTTACCTATCTAATCACCATTATATCAACATTTTCTCTTTTTTTTTTTTTCAAAAACTTTTAGCATTCTCTTTTTGATCCAATGATAATTAGATAGCTAGGTAATAAGTTGGTAGTAGAAAATTTTGGTAGTAATATCCTCCTCGTATATTAATTATTTGACCTTGAAATTATCGAAAATGTTTGAATGCAGAAGAATAAATATTAGTATAGTAGGCAAAGAACAAAACAAAACACTTAGGTGCATAAGTACAGAAATTCTCTTCACTCTTCGTTTTTCTCTCACCCTCTCTTCAAGGATGAGGTCAGTGCTGCACTACACGGCGGCCGTCGCCGTGGTTGTTGTGACTGCTTGGTTTGCGTACAACAGCGACGGCGTTGGGCCATCCGAGGATTCTGCTGAAACATCCTTCGGCGTTGCAAAGGTTTGGCATTACGAGGCTGTTCCGATTGTGAACGGCGCCGTTGGACCAGAGAGCTTCGCCTTCGATCCCGCCGGCGAAGGCCCTTACACCGGCGTTTCCGATGGAAGAATCATCAAATGGAACCGCCTTCAGAATCGTTGGCTGAACTTTGCTGTCACTTCTTCACGCAGGTTCTATCTCACTCTCTCTATTATGTTTTTGTATATACGTGCACGTTTTTCTTTATAAAAAATGAATGTATAAAGTGTTTAGCGTTTGTAATTTGAAAGGATATGGAGTCATGTTTTTTTAAGTAAGAGAAAGATATAAAGTATAAACAATGAAAATAATTAGGAAAAAAGTGAATCATTTTTTTTAATTTAATTAAAAATATTTGATTGTGTCTTCCTCTGGTTCAAGACACAATTATATATCTTTTTGAAACACAAATATTTTTCCCATGTCCTTTTTACAAACTCTTTTTCATCGTCATAAAATGAAACAGATTAAATAAAGAAAATAAAGCTATATATTGTATTCATATCATTGCTTCATTCTTAATTCTTCTAAGAAATGTGTTATATCAAACCTTAGGCTCAGTTAATTAGTACAACATGATGATGGATAATTTATGAAAAATTACTTCCTGACTCTCTGTATGTGTTTGTTTGTGGACAAAAAATGTATTAATGGTACTTGTTAAAATAATGAAAGTAAAGATTTTTTTAAAATTAAGTGTTTTTATATTATAATAAAATTGTTGGCTAATTTGACTGACGTGTGGGCAAGGGGAGAAGGTGGAAATTGAGAAAAGTGAAGGGTTGCAAGCAATTAGATAATTTTTAGGATTAGAAGAAAGAATGGCATGGTTGTTTGTTTGTGCATCATATATGAGGCTGTCAAAATATATTATGACTCACGGTCGATCTTGAATTATTCATACAAAAATTTATATTATAGTCATGTTGAGAAAATATGATATGTAAAAAATTTATATCATGTCACATGATGGTGTCAATAAGGATTTTATTTTTATTTTTTTGACAAAAGCACCATACAAATGAATTTTCGTGTTAGTGCATTTATTCTTGGGCTAATATGGTACCGTTTGTCTTTAGGGCCATACTAAGCATTTTTTGCCAAATCTATATGTACTTCACCAACTGAATATCTCATTATGGTGGAAAGTTGATGTGATTGTTTTGGTTAATATGGTACTATTTGTATTGTTACTAATAAATAAATAATGAAAAAGTCTATGTCATTTTAAAAGATATAAAATTATGTCATTTTGAGAGAGATAGATAGATAAAGGAGAAGAGAAAGTTGACAAAAAATAAAAATAAAGACGTGGGTCCCACTTCTTTATAAGAATGAAAGAATATAAATTATATCATTTGAAAAGATAAATACTTTTTCCAATAAATAAATATGTTACTATTTGTTTTTAGCCCATGCTTACGCCATCCACAATTCCACATACACCTAGGCATTTTGGCCAAATATCTTTAGACGCTACCAACCGCATATCTGATCATTTGTAAGAAGTGTTTCTCTTTTTTAAATAATACAATTTATATCATTTAATTTTTATAATCAGATGAGATTTATATTTTTATATTTTTATCCATTTTCTCTTCTTTACTTATCTTTTTTTTCTCACTTAAAATAACACAATGACATAATTTTCCCATCTCGTTATGGTACAATGTTGATGGGGGTTGTTTTGGCAGAGATAATGAGTGTGGAGGACCATATGATGAACATCCCAAGACAGAGCACATTTGTGGGCGTCCACTTGGCTTGTGTTTCAGCATACCATCTGGTGACCTCTACGTTGCTGATGCTTACAAGGGCCTAGTTGTTGTTGGCCCCAATGGTGGCACTGCTAGAAACGTAGTATCACAGGTAGAAGGTGAACCCTTGGTGTTCATTAACAGTGTTGACATTGATCAAAAAACTGGAGCAGTGCACTTCACCAGCAGCAGTTCAAAATATGAGAGGAGGTAACTCACAACACTCACTTATTCTTAGCTTCTTCTTAGCTTCTCTCATAATCCTCAGTCCCTACTTGAGCCCCAAGTATCCCTTACCATGCATCATTCTCTAAAATTAAATTACAGTTGATGTCTTATGACCCAAGCATAAATAATTTTATACTATAACTCTTAATACAACCTCTCATTCCAAGAGCTTTTAGGATTAAAGCTAACAAACTGCATAAACCCATCATACCAAGAGCCATTTTTATGAATTAAAATATATGTTTAAAGTTTCTTAAGTTATAAGAAATAAAATTATCTTCCATGTATATAAAAATATATTAAGTCTAATTTTTATTTCTCTCTCTTTTACTCATTTGACCCCACATGTGCTCACAACTTTTGTGTATGTATAGGAAATGATTTTATTTCTTATAACATGAGAAATTTTAAACTTTTGAGAGGAGAAGATTATACTTACTACTATTTTAGACTTATCACTCTTATTTATATTACTTCTTTTGTTACTGATTGGATCAATTTGAAATCAACGGTTGAAAAAAAAAAATTTATCCGCAATTGATTTTCTTTTTGTAACTAACCGCGGTTGACTTTTAAATTAATGTATTGATAACAAAAGAGATAATAAAAATAACAACTCTAAAATAATGATAAGTATAACCATGTCTTGAAATACATAATGAAACTTTTTATTAGAAGAATGGAGTGTCAATAATCAAATTCTAGATCACTTGGATAATTCTCGTACTATATCATAAATCAAGTCTCCGAAAAACTTAACATGTTAGGGTAAAGATCCATGAATGATTTTTATTACCCTCTTTAACACCATATAAGTAAATTATTGATGGATTGGTGAATTAACAAATTTGATCATTTCATGAAAATTCCAACCTCTGATCATTCATCGGTTGAAACGAAATCCAAAAGTTCAACTGACTTTCTTTAGCCCTTTTTCCTTTTTTTTAAAGATATTTCAATATGTTCATCGTCTTCGCGATTAGTTCGATTTGGGGCGAATCTTAAAATTAAAACTTTAAATCACTTGTAAAGATAGTACTAAGAAGGATCGAATACATACTCTTACCACTGCCTGCTCAGTTCTCTCGCGCCAATTGAGCTACCATAATTGGATAGTGATTTTTTCAAATAAGGACCTCCGTTAAAAAATGGACCTAAAGCAATTGATGCCTCTATCTTTATCTTGATTTTTCATTCTTTTGGTCTTTACAGTTACATCACATGAACATTAACTTTGATGTAATTATTTCTCCTTTTAAGATTTGATAATATCTATAGCATGCAAATGCAGGAATTACGTATCTCTCATCCTAAGCAGAGATAAAACAGGGAAGCTAATGAAATATGTACCAGAAAAGGAACAAGTTAGCGTTCTTCTAAACAATCTTTCATTTGCAAATGGGGTATCACTAAGCAAAGATGGTGACTATATTCTAATAGTAGAGACCACCAATTGCAGAGTACTAAGGTATTGGCTAGAAACGCCTAAAGCTGGAACCTTGGAAGTCTTTGCAGATCTACCAGGTTTCCCAGACAACATCAAACGAAGTCCAAGAGGGGGATTTTGGGTGGGAATTTACTCAAGAAGAGAAAAACTTATCCAATGGATTCTATCATATCCCTGGATTGGAAAAACTATGGTGAGGCTTCCTTTGGACATCACAAAAGCTTATTCATATTTGGCTAAACTGAAAGGAAGTACTGGATTGGCTATTAGGCTAAGTGAACAAGGTGATGTGTTGGAAATTGTTGAAGACAGTAGTGGTAATAGAGGGAGGTCTATTAGTGAAGTTGAGGAAAGAGATGGGGTATTATGGGTGGGATCCGTAGATGCACCCTTTGCTGCTAAGTATAATATTCTTGTAGCATAAGGATAAAGCAAAAGGATGTAAGATGGTTTTTTTAGTGATTGTCTACATGATAGTATAAGGAAAAGGGATATGGGCTATGTTACCAAAAATGAAGAAGGATATGGGCTATGGGCTATGGCTGTCCTAGTATGTGGAATTAAAGATATTCTTGCATAGTTGTGAAGTAAAATTGGCATGTTGTGAAATTAAATGCACATGCAGGGCACTCTCAAATCTTCTAATTGCGGATGGAAGTTTTAAAGAAGCCTCTCGGACTCACAAAATAAGTGATTCAACTCTCAAGTGATCAAGAACAATAATAATGAAAAAAACCACTAGGATTGCAGTAATGGATAAGGAGATTGGATAAGTTGTATTAAGTTATGTGTTCAATTTTTACTTGTATAAAAAAAATCTAAACAAATGTGTGTGATCCCATAAGAGCGTGAGTTGGAAAACTATGAGGACTTGGTTAATGATGCCATCTGTAATTTTCCCCAAAAATTCTCTAAAAAGTTAGGGGTTTGCCTTAACTTCGCGTCTAACTTTACCTAAACTCTTTTTTTGTACTTAAAAAAAGTATGTACTATTCGTAACATATGTCGGTTAAAATTAATTATTTAGTGTCTGTTTAGATCCTTTTATTTGTAGCTTCTCTTCTTTTTATAAATAGAAATTAGGTCAAAAAGATTTTGGGAAAAACTCTTATAATAAAAAGTTTTTTCTTAAATAAAAAATGCTCTTTTTTCATAATGAAAAAAAAAATTCAAAAGCCAAAAGTTTCTAGGAATAGCTTTTTTTTAAGTTCTTATCAACTTTTATTGAATTATGTGCTTTTTTTGAAATAAAGAGCCATATAGAGAGATAGACTTTTCTTGAAATGTGTGCTTCTAAGCTAAATTTTTTATGTAATCACCAAATATTTTTTATCTTTTTGTAAGCTCTTTTTTTAGCTGTAATTTAGAAATAATTTCTAACTTCAAAAAGAGAGATCCAAAGAGGCTAGTCTATTTAATTAGGTTGTAACTTTCTAGCTTATCAAATATTTATTTTAATTTTGTTTAACCTAGCTCTCTTACTTAATAATAATAGTAGTAATAATAAACCTCTTTAGCCCATATAGCTTCTATCGATACAATTCAAAATTCTAAATAATTTATTTAAAAAATAAACAAATCCTAAAACTATTACTTACTAACCTGCGGGCTAACATGGGCCGAGCTAAAGTTGGCTCTATGGTGGCCATCTAAAACATGATCAATTCATTATCTGGCCAAGTTAGCCCATTACCCAAAATTAAATCATGTTATGTTACGCATAATTAAATCCATGTTAGTTATATTTCACCCAAAAAAAAAATATCCATGTTAGATATAAGTTTATTTATAATCATATCTTAATCAAATCAATATAACATCTTTGTGTAATAGCTTTTGGACACCCATCTTTTAATAAATACTCATAATACTTCCCGTGGGTATCCATTGTTGGGTATGACTCATACATCGCATGTTGATGATGACCCTAGTTGTCGGGGTCATCAGAAAGACAACTGAGGTCCCGTAGAGGCTACGTACTGTTGTGAGCATCTGATTTATTGTAATTTTCTTAGTAGTTTGGGATTAGACCCATGAATAGCTGCTATTAGAATTTTCTAATCCTATTTATATTTTCCTTATAAACAGATTGACCTGTAACGAGTGGCGGTGAAATGAATATAGTACAGACAAGCTGGACGTAGCCTAAATTGGGTGAACAAGGGTAAATCTCTGTATCTATTCTCTCTCTTTCTTTCTCTTTTCGTTTTCGATTTGTGTGATTGTCGATTTTCAACATCCATTAGATATATACCTCATTAAAACCATATGAGTAAAAATCTTATGGGAGAAGTTTATAGTAAAGTGAAAGGATTACAGTATTATCTTTGTGGGAGCTAGAGATGTAAATGCGTTGAGCCAAGCCAACTTATGAAAAATATTTTGAACTTGACTAGGTTCATTAGCTTGGTACGAGCTAAATTATAGGTTTATCTTCGCTTCTTTATAAAAAAAATTAAAGGCTTGGCTTGACTTGGCTCATTTATAATTATAAAACATATTTTTTCCAAACTCACATACGTCCAAATGTTGAGACTATAAATGCATCAAATTCTCTATTTCTTCATCAGAGAAAAAAAATCATAGAACCTACTCAATCCACATATATTTTTAGATCGAATAATGAGTTCCGCAATTTCTTCTTAAACATTGATCTAGCTCATGAAATAGAGAATGTGAGGGAAGAATATTTTATCAAAAGTATGTAGTATAGACTAACCTTTAAGATTTACGACTTCACTGCTAATAGAATAAGCTATCCAAACTTAAAAGCTTATTATATTATAATCTTCAAAGATGAGTTAGGTTAGTTGCTTGTGGAGTTAAAGACAATAATAAAAAAATAGGGTTATAAAAATAGGATTAATGATTTAGTGACATAAAAATGTATTATTCTTTACAATAATATATTAGGTCAGCTCATGGGCTTTCAAGCCAAATCACATTAAATTAGGCTTGAATTTGTTTGCTAATAAACAAATTTTTTTAAAGCTTGAACTCATTCTATTTATTAAATAAGAAAGACCAAGCCAAAACTTTGATACTTGACAAACCCCTTGACTCATTTACACCCATAGTAGAATTGCCTTATCAATAAAACATTGATAAAGTAGAAAGAGTATAATATTTGTTCCCTTCTTGGTAGCAGCACTTAAGATCACTTAATCTACTCAATTTGCTACACTAACTTCTCAAATGACGAAGTAGATAATGTCTTCACAAATAATATGTAAGTTTTTTCTTGGATGGATCTATGGGAATGGTTATATTACCTAACTATTTAATTTTTCTAATTTGTTACCTTTTTATTACAGTTGATTAAATTCAAATCAACGATCTCAAATAAAATTATTTTCTTATTTTCTTATTTTTTTCAATTAATTATTTCTCTCTATTTCAATTGTTGATTTAATTATAATCAACGATAATAATAAAATAATAAGAATAGAATATAATCATTTCCCGAATCTGTTATACATCGATTTCTTATTTCATTTGAGATCATGCGTGAAATATTTTTACGGAAAAACATGTTTTGTTCTGTCTCGTTTTACGCATCCTCGATCCTTTCAATTAAGATATACAAGCAATATTGTATTCATATAAAAAGTTGGAATTTCATCCTCAGAAGGCACATGCTACTTGCTCAAACATTTATGACTTGTTTGCTTGAACAATTAGGAACAGTGACCATTGTGCCACTGTTTCCGTTCTTTATTACCGGAATGCCACGCGACCGGACTTATTTCCCAAAGTGCCACGCAGGGTAGTTCGCCCCCGTCAGCAGCGACCTCGGTGGGCTGATGTGTCAGCGAATAGGTGGTGCAGGAGTTCGCTGACGTCAGCAGCGAACTACACAGCATTTAATGCTGCAGCTGCCGCGCCACGTGTCAAACATGCACAGAGGTCGCGTCCTACGTAGGCGAACTCTGTGCAACGGCTAGTCAGCCACGTGGCTGACATGCACAAAGGTCGCGTCCGACGTGGGCGACCTTTGTGCAACAGTCACATCCCCACCCCCCCATATAAACACCCCCCCCCCCCCCACCATCCCTCTCCCCACACCCTCAGCCACCCCTTCTCCCTCTCTTACTCTCTTGATTTTTCTTCTCTCACTCTTCCTCTCTCAATTATATTTGTCTCTCTCATTTATTTTCATTTGAGGTTAGTAATGCATTTAATTAAATTTTGTTTATTTTGTTATTGTTATTTAATTGCTTTAATTTATATTATATTTAGCATAATACATTAAGTTAGATGACATATTAATTGTTATGTTATTTCAATTAGTTTAATATTTATACTTTATTAATATGATTTAGGGTTTAGGAATATTTGTAGGACTAATTTTATCACACATTAGGTTAGATGACATATTATTTATTTTATTATTTAAATTTGTCTAATATTAGTATTTTAGTAGTAATATATAAAATAATGTTAGTTGTTAAATATGTTATATTACTTTAATTAGTTTAATATTTGTACTTTAGTAATTACATTTTAATGTTAGTAGTTAAATAAAATTTAGTTTAATTAATAATGTAATAAATTATTTTTTATGCATTATTTATTAATATGATTTAGGGTTTAGGAATATTTGTAGGATTAATTTTATCACACATTAAGTTAGATGACATTTTATTTATTTTATTATTTAAATTAGTCTAATATTAGTAGTTTAGTAATTGCATATAAAATAATGTTAGTTTTTAATTATGTTATATTATTTTAATTAGTTTACTATTTGTACTTTAGTAATTACATTTTAATGTTAGTAGTTAAATAACATATAGTTTAATTAATAATGTAATAAATTATTTTTTATGCATTATTTATTAATATGATTTAGGGTTTAGGAATATTTGTAGGATTATCACACATTAGGTTAGATGACATTTTATTTATTTTATTATTTAAATTAGTCTAATATTAGTAGTTTAGTAATTGCATATAAAATAATGTTAGTTTTTAATTATGTTATATTATTTTAATTAGTTTAATATTTGTACTTTAGTAATTACATTTTAATGTTTGTAGTTAAATAACATATAGTTTAATTAATAACGTAATAAATTATTTTTTATGCATTATTTATTAATAGGACTTAGGGTTTAGGAATATTTGTAAGATTAATTTTATCACACATTAGATTAGATAACATTTTATTTATTTTATTATTTAAATTAGTCTAATATTAGTAGTTTAGTAATTTCATAAAAAATAATGTTAGTTTTTAATTATGTTATATTATTTTAATTAGTTTAATATTTGTACTTTAGTAATTACATTTTAATGTTTGTAGTTAAATAACATATAGTTTAATTAATTATGTAATAAATTATTTTTTATGCATTATTTATTAATATGACTTAGGGTTTAGGAATATTTGTAAGATTAATTTTATCACACATTAGATTAGATAACATTTTATTTATTTTATTATTTAAATTAGTCTAATATTAGTAGTTTAGTAATTGCATATAAAATAATGTTAGTTTTTAATTATGTTATATTATTTTAATTAGTTTAATATTTTAATTCATTATGGAGTATGGAATATTTAATTCATTATGGAGTATGGAATAATTAATTAAACTTTATAATTTAATTATTTTTTTAATAA
Organism: Gastrolobium villosum; assembly: GCA_032173675.1. Taxonomy (NCBI): domain Eukaryota; kingdom Viridiplantae; phylum Streptophyta; class Magnoliopsida; order Fabales; family Fabaceae; genus Gastrolobium; species Gastrolobium villosum. The sequence goes on from JAVKPL010003765.1 coordinate 134,101, forward strand.
TTTTTCTATTTATTATTTGTAAATAGATTCATGGAGCAACCACAGCCGCAGCAGACGACAGCCATTCAACCTGGTCCATTGGTGCCGTCGCTGCTGACGTTGCAGGAAAAACACATATCAACGCATGTATGGAACCAATCTGGTGATGAGAATGCAGATGATCGTGTCCTAAACGTTAGACACGGTGGTACGTGGGACCATTTGAATATACCTGAGGAGATTCATCCTTATCTACAGCAAGCAGGATTTTATCAGCTTGCGCGTATGCGCAACCAGGAGGTTAGTGATACGTACAGTAGATAATAAAAATACATACATCTTGTATAGTTAATAAATTGTGATAAAATGTAATATACCTTTGTATTTTCAGCTTGATCACCCACTTATTTCGGCCCTTGTGGAGAGATGGCGTCCTGAGACACGCACATTCCACATGAGCATGGGTGAGGTTACAATTACTTTAGAGGATGTCCACCATCTCCTTGGATTGCCAACAGATGGAGAGGTCGTCTCTGGCCGCGTCGGAGGTCATCCCTATCCGCAGATGGTTACAGATTTATTGGGCGTGACGCCTAGTCGTCAGCGCGACTTGTACAAGAACCAACTTTCGCTGATATTTTTGAAGAAGCAGTATTTAAATTGGCATGAGTGGTCTAACAATGAAGTTAGCCGCATGAGATACGATGATTGGTAAACAACAACATATAATTGGTAAACAATAATGACCTGTGCATAACAACATATAATTGGTAAACAATAATGACATTGGAGTCATACGATGATTGCAACTAACAACAAATAATCTAGTAACGAACATACCTAACTTCTTTAACTGCTTTTTCAACATGAAGTTTTTGAACTTATGATTGAAATTACTTGCCAGATGTCTCAGGCAAAAAACATGGTACCCTCGGGGTGGTTGCCACCCTAAGTTTTCATTATTCACAGCCGCCAATATCCCTGCATGTCGATCAGAAATAAGACATATTCCATTTTTCTGAGTCACATGGATCCGTAACATGGCCAAAAACCAGGACCAATTGTCAATATTCTCACAACTAACAACGGCAAACGCAACAGGCAGGATGTAATTGTTACCGTCCACAGCTGTAGCAATCATTAGCGTTCCGCGATATTTTCCATACAAATGTGTCCCATCGATTTGGAGCACAGGCTTGCAATAATTAAATGCATCACAACATTGTTTGAATGTCCAAAAAACCCTTTTGAACACCTTGTATGATCCATCGAGCCGACCATCAATTCTATGTTCATTCACATCCAGTTTATAAGCAGACCCTGGAGAAAATAGTAACATATAATCCAACCATCTCGGTAGAAATGCGTATGATTCATCCCAATCCCCAAATACCCTGACAATTGCCTTCTGCTTTGCTTTCCATGCCTTTCTGTATGAGATATGAAATCCTAGATTTGATGCAATCCTCTCCTGTATTAAGCCAATTTTAACACTAGGCTCTTCACGTATCATTTCTGCAGTTTAACAAACAACAGTGTATTAGCGTTACAAATATGGTATTCATTTAAACATAGAGCATATGGTTGACTTACCGATGATCAATTCACAAATGTAACTAGAGTTAAGTTGTTTGTGATCTTGTGAAAGTGTTTGACTAACACATGTATGGATGTTGTTCCATACGCCTATTATCCATTCATTACCGCCTTTTTTCTGATATGCCCGCATCCTCCACGGACAACCATCATTATGATTTTGACAAATCATAATCAGCCTTTTCGTGTCACTTTTTAAGACAACAGTTGTGCGATTATTTGCCATACAATATTTTTTGATGGACATTTGTACATCCTGCTTGCTTTCAAATTCCTGGTCCTTATAAAGCGCTTGACCCATTTCCCAATTTGGTACTTGTGCCCCCTGCATGTCATCACACTCTTGATCAGGGTGTGCCCAGTTAATGTTTGTGTAATGTGGTATTTGCGACCAAAATGGAACATTATCCTCTCCTGTTTAACACACGTTTCGAATATTGTTAATACATAAATTATATAATAAAAGTCTATAAGTAAACTACTTTAAAACTCAAACGGTAAACTAAGCAACCAACCTGCAGCAGGTGGTGGGTCATGCGCACCAACAATACCCGGTGATGGAACCGATTCAACCAAAGCAGTGGACGTTTCAAACTCAAAATCACCATCAACGTCTGTATCCGAAGAGTCACTGTCCCCTGGGACTAGACCTTCATCAACCTCCTCCTCCGAACTATCAGTATCCGGCCATGTCGGATCATACTCATCGCCTTGAATCACATCTAAGGGTTGTGTTATTGGGGGTGACACATTCATATCTTCGGGATTTTCTTCCGGCTCCCTATTAATGTCTATCAAGTAACTGGTAGGGATAAAATTTTGAGTACTTGCCTCTCCACCGGTGTTTAGTTCCGCATATAACTCGATGTATGAGGACTCTCCATGCTGTCGAAATGCATCAACCACTAGTGACACATCTTTATCCTCAACCACATCCACAGCAACCCATTGCACGGGGTTACCAGAAGCACATCTTGCAATCAGTCGAGACAGTGATTGACCTCGTTGTAATCTCAACTTCTTGTATATTAGTTTCTTGAGCTCAGTATATTTGCAACGCGGGCTCATGCGGAAGATCTTTGTATCTCCTTCAAACACTTGACCGCTCGGTCCAAAATATCTTCTTCCATTGTAATATAAAAGGCATATTACATCATTGTTATTCTCACTCATTTTGAACTGAAATACAAAAACTTTACAAACAAAAATAGAAAGTTCCTTTTATGTAAACCGACGAGAATGACTTTTTTTGGAGAGGAAGTGGGGTTGTTTAAATAAACATGAGTTCGCTGCCTGGGCCAACGACCTGTTACTGTCGGCATGTAGTTCGCTTACCAAGGCAGCGAACTAGTGGGGTACTGCCACGTGTCACTGAAGTTCGCCCCTGTGTCAGGCGAACTAGGGGGGGACTGCCACGTGGAACCAAGTTCGCCCCTGTGTCAGGCGAACTAGGTCTGATGCTGCCACTTGGCACCTAGTTCGCCTGGGTGGTCAGCGAACTCCACCTGTCTGTCAGCATTAAATGCTGCCTAGTTCGCTGCTGATGCCAGCGAACTTGTCAACCACCAAATGGCTGACACATCAGCCCACCGAGGTCGCTGCTGACGGGGGCGAACTACCCTGCATGGCACTTTGGGAAATAAGTCTGGCCGCGTGGCATTCCGGTAATAAAGAACGGGAACAGTGGCACAATGGTCATTGTTCCGACAATTAATTATGACATATTCATATAAAGTAATCGCATATTTTGTTCCTCATAAAGATCAAAAAGTAGTTACGCATTGGAGAATGAATTTCCCCTATCTCACGAGCATCAATTTATTTCCCAACAATTTTGCATTTTTTTGGTATTCAATCTTTAGGTTCATTAAAACCATTTTAGGGTTTGAAATATGGGTTTAAAGTAACAAGTTACTTTAGATAACTTTATTTAATATTTAACAAAATACATATAAAAAAGTATGTGAGACCCATATTTTTTTTTCTCTTTTCTATTCACATGGATTCACATGAACCACACATATTTTTTTATGTATATTTTAATGAACATTAGATAAAATTAAATAAAGTAACTTTAGAAATTTTAAGCTCAAAAGTTATGATGCATTTCAAGGATGTTCCTTTTCTAGCTACCTACTTTTCCCTAATGTTTTGGAAACATTCATTGTTAGAAATATTATTTTTATGGGCAATATTAATTAATTAGTTTTGTATTTTAAAATTAATCGGTTTAATGGATATTCCAATATTACTATTGTAACTAGCCCATTGTGATTACATTGAATTGGGCTTCTGGCATCTGTTGTTATTGGGCCTAGTTGGTTAGCAGTATAGATTTTAGTGTGACCCTGATTTTCCATGATGGGTGGACCCAGTGAACACATAATCTTTTATGGGTTATTAGCTAGGCCCTCTCTAGCCTATTTATATTGGAGTTAAACTCCATAAGTCATCATGCTTCCATCTGCTGAAGGCTGCCAATTTCTGAATAGGCGATAGAGAGGAAGACTCTAGCTCCCTTATTTCCAACCGTTCTTCTCCGACTTTGTGATGGTCCAACAAGGTACACATAATTACAACTCTGATTTATTGTCATTTGGTATTTTATAATCATGTGCATGATCTATTATTTTGAATTTAACATTCATATCCAAAAAAAATGAAGCAATCATGATTATACCATACATGAAAATTCTTAAAAGACTATTTAGTTTTTGGCCAAAATATAATAATATTAAGGACGATCGATAGTAAATTTCGTATCAATAAGTGCTTCAACCTGTAAAATAATTATATTTTGGTTCTAATAAGATATGATTTAGCTATCAACAGGAGGCATATGAACACAAGTAATATGGTGCCTAATATTTATCCAAACAACCATACAATAATCACTAAAAAATTGAGAAGTATAATTTTTAGCATTATCAAGATGAATTGTCTGTGTTATCTTATCTATAAATTATACTTTTAATTGATTACCTTGCTTAAATGCTCCCATAAACACCAGATTGTGATTTTCATTGAATAACTTCCATTTTTCGAATTTCAAATGGAAATATTTCATCATTTTCCTATTGCTCCTTCTCTATTCCACCGTTTGTATATTTGTATATAGCTCAAAGGCTCTCTTTTTTTCATAACATTGATAACCACAAGTGCTAAGAACTTGCAAGCAAGCTGTTCGAGGTCTTCCAATAATCTTATAAATAATTTAAAGACGTATATTTTAAGATTTTTGCGGCTCCACCAATAATTAATAGTTCAAGTAACGAAGAGTTTGTTCTTTTTGATCAAATTAAAAGTCTCAAAATTCAAGCTATGGGAATGAAGAATATAATTTCGGGAACTCACCTTCTATATAAATGTGATGGAAATGAAACAGGATTAGTTAAATATTAATGAGTTGATGGAGAAATAAATAAATAAAAATTATCACATCAGGTCATTATCCATTCTTCTTGGATGGTGAATATAACTCTAGATTAGGGATGTGTATGGGTTGAACCGAATCGGATTTTTTGATAAATCGAATCGAATTGGTTTAAATAATTCGGTTCGATACTGGTTTGGAACCGGTTCGGGTCGACCCTCTTTTGCAAAGAAAAAAATTAAAAAAATTTAAAAATAAAACCATAAAAATCAATTTGGTTCGGTTTGAAAATGATTCGGATCGGTTCGGAAACGGTTCAGTTCTTATAAACCAGTTCCAAAAACCGGTTCGGTTCTTAAATCGGTTCAGTTCATGAATCGGTTCTTTAAAAACCGTTTCGGTTCATGAACTGGTTTTAAAAAATCGGTTATTTTAAGGGGCGGTTCGATTCGGTTCATGGTTCAGTTTAATTTTTTTTGGTTATTTTGCACACTCATCCTATATATCTCTTTACTAATTTCAAGCATATTTTTCATTTTCTCCGAACTTCTATGAAGTGAATGATTATTTAAATTGACTGCGGATCGGAAGAGACGGAGGATGTTTCTATCCGTTTGGTTGGACTTAAGTGATCATTTTAATTAGTTGCTTGGTTATTCTTAATGCGGCCGAATATGTAGTTTCTATGATAATAAGTAGAGAACTATAATCGAGTGTTTGTTTTCTATATTTTGGTTATTTAACTCTGTATTCTATTCTGCTTTGGAGAAAGTATAGCAACCCCATATTAGATTATCAAAACTTGTGAAAAAAGGCTGCACGGATCAAATTAACAACTAACAATTTTACTCACTAATAAACTAAGGGCTTTGTATTTCTTCAGATTAGCAACTTTTCCTGCAAAGAGAAGCCAATTGGGTCCCATCAGATTTTTGAAAAAAAAAAAAAAAAAGTTAAGGACCATTTATTAACTGAAAGTGATAGGAGATGAGCAACTTGCTACAACAGGAAAATTAATTTTGCCATAACCTAATAATATAACTGTTACGGATTTGTCTCGAGTCTTGACCTCACTTATCCTAATGTAAGACAGAATAATAATTCAACTTTTACGTAATATTAAATGCATAACGTCCAATTCTCTAAAATTAAAACTCATCACCAATCACGACATTAGTATCCTTCAACAATAAAAGATTCATCATATCCATCACCATCTATATATAAAACACCATAAATGCACGTAAAAATGGTTGAAATCAAAAGCACCGGATTATACATAACTTGAACTCGCTGATTGCACCCTCCCGATATATATATATATATATATATATATATATATATATATATATATATATATATATATATATATATATATATATATGGGTTAGGATCATTTTATAACAGTGTAAGTTACACTCTTAATTTTATCCGTTGATCCCACTTATATTTAAGGGCTTAAACTTTTTAGTAATGTGAGCCATTGGATACAAGTGGATCAATGGTCAAGATTGAGTGTAAGACTTCTAACTCTTACGCCGGTGTAAGAGTATCCTGCCCCTATATATATATATATATATATATATATATATATATATATATGGGAAAAATGTTTATCCTTTTAAATGACACAACTTATATCCTTTCACTCTCTCAAAGAAGTGGGACCCACACCTTTAATTTTTTGTCAACTCTCTCTCCTCCTTTATCTATATCTTTCTCTCTCTTAAAATGACATAACTTTACATCCTTTAAAATGACATATACTTTACCATATATATATATATATATATATATATATATATATATATATATATATATATATGGGTTATGATCATTTTACACCAATGTAAGGTACACTCTTAATCTTGTCCGTTGATTCCACTTATATCTAAGGTCTTAAATTTTTTAATAATGTGAGTCATTAGATGCAAGTGGATCAATGGTCAAGATTGAGTTTCTAACTCTTACACCGGTGTAAGAATATCCTGCCCCTATATATATATATGGGTCAGGATCATTTTACACCAGTGTAAGTTACACTCTTAATCATGTCCGTTAATCCCACTTATATCTAAGGGCTCAAATTTTTTAGTATTATGAGCCATTGGATACAGGTGGATCGATCAATGGTCAAGATTTAGTATAAGATTTCTAAATCTTACACCGGTGTAAGAATATCCTGGCCCCGTGTATATATATATATATATATATATATATATATATATATATAGGGAAAAATATTTCTCAAGCAGCTTGAGATAAATTTATCTCCAGCTGGCCCCAAAACTACGTCGCTTTAATTAATGAAGGGTGTTTATGTAATTTTAGGTGAATTAATGAATGGTTTTTTTGTAATTTTATTTTTTTATATCATATACATTTTACTGAAATACCCTTCATTAATTCACCTAAAATTACATAAACACCCTTAATTAATCAAAACAACATAGTTTTGGGGCTAGATGGAGATAAACTTTTCTCAAGCTGCTTGAGAAATGTTTACCCCATATATATATATATATATATATATGGATTAGAATCATTTTACACCAGTGTAAGTTACACTCTCAATCTTGATCATTGATCCCATTTATATCTAAGGGCTCTAATTTCTTAGTAATGTGAGCCATTAGATACAAGTGGATCAATGCTCAAGATTGAGTGTAAGACTTCTAATTCTTACACTGGTGTAAGAATATCCTGCCTATATATATATATATATATATATATATATATATATATATATATATATATATATATATCTTAGGTACTAATTCTTCGTATCAAGATCCTTAAACTATATAAAGTAACAATCAGCGTCATTACCTAGTGTCATACGTAAACTGATTTTTTCGCTTTAGAACAATAACAATACTAATTAATAGAATTTATATCAAATAGTGTAATTGGGAGTTCAACCATTCTTTAAATGTAATTTGATTTTCCAACCTAGTTTCTATTGGCGCGGCAAGAAGTACCGCTCCGCCATACATTTTTGCGGGAATGTGATTATTTTGTCATGTTTGGACAAAAAATTTACCAGACTGTCACGCCAACAATAAATTTTACCAAAATGACACGCGGCATAATTCGCTACACAGTGTAGCGAATTATGCATGCAAATAATTCGCTACACAGAGTAGCGAAATATGCCACGTCAGAACTAAAAATGCCACGTGTCAAATTTTTAGAAATTCGCTACCTAAGGTAGCGAATTATGCCAAAATGTCAAAATTTGACATGTGGCATTTTTGGTTCTGACGTGGCATATTTCGCCACACTGTGTAGCGAATTACTTGCATGCATAATTCGTTACACTATATAACAAATTATGTCGCGTGACATTTTGACAAAATTTACTGTTGGCGTGGCAGTCTGGTAATTTTTTTGGTCAAAACGTGACACTTTGGTCACTCTCCCTCCGGAAAAAAATTAAAATATTACTATTTTAATAAATAATTACAAAAATATAGTAGTTTCGAAACTATCTACGGATCTATTACAGTCATTCACGTCCAAATTAGCCTTGACTATTCACGTCCAAATTAGGCGTGACTCCCAAAGCATTTACGCCTAAATTAGGCGTGACTCATCTGGTGTTGACACGTGGCACCAAAAATTAATAGTTTAACCGTAAAACTTTATAAGGTCATACCTTTTGACTCGGCTATCCGAATGAGATAATTCTTTTTTTTTATTTCACATAACTTTTCGAGATCTACGTAATGACATCTCATTTGATAAATTTTATATCTCATAAACACAATTCAAATTTGCAACAATGATATGATAAAGATGGCTCCAAAGTGGATTAATTCATCTATAAATAAGGATACTTAATGTCATATTAAAATATATACTTCTACCAAGGGTTTGAAAAAAAATAGTGTACAAGGTTATTTATTTAATTATTAAAATATATACGAATTTATATAATTTCTACAAGTGTTTAGAATATTTATTTAATTATTTTCTTTATTAATACAAATTTTTAAAATTGATTTTTGAGTTTAAATCACAAATTAAATATTTATTTTGTTTTTCTTATTAGTAATAACTTTTTAAATTTTTTTGTAATACACTATATAATACAATTATTGCAAATTTGAATTTTGTTTGTGAGAGATAAAACATATCACATGAGATGTCATTGCGTAGATCTCGAAAAGTTATGTGGAATCAAAACAAGAATTACCTCATTCAGATACCCGAATCAAAAGTTATGGTTTTCCAAAATTTTACGGTTCGTAAGTTGACTTATTTTACCACGTGTCAACATCAGATGATTCACGCCTAAATTAGGCGTGAATGCCTCGGGAGTCACTCCTAATTTGGGCGTGAAGAGTTACACCTAATTTAGGCGTAAATGACTGCAATAGATCCGTAGATAATTTTGAAACAGACATGTATTTGTAATTATTTATTAAAATATTAATATTTTAATTTTTTTTTGCCCAAAATTGAAGCGGAAAGATATGGGTTTTATTTTTTGGTTAGAAAAAAATGAGAGACAAACGAAAGAATTAAATCTTCTTTTATAAATAAATGATAGTTTGTTTTCTTTTTTGGGTTTTTATAAATAAATGATAACTGACGAGTATCTTATGAATGTGCATGATTTTTTTTAATTCATTTAAAATTTTAAAAATTATAAATTAATGGAAATAATATATTTAAAAATAAAAAGTGGATATACTTGATTAAATAAAAGATAATTAGAATCCGAAATACGAGAAAAAGTACATTAATAAGAAATTAAGTTACTCTCATGTACGCATACTCTAATTGAATAGATAAAAATAAATTGAAATGAGAGATATATAATGCAATAAAGTAAAATGAGATATCAAATGATAATGCTTCAGTTGGTGTTATGGAACTGAGCATGTGGGAATAAAAGCATGCGTTCGATCCTTTTCAGTACCGCCTTTAGAAGGGGTTTAAAGCCTTAATCTCAGGAGTCAGAACTTGCCCCAGATCGGACTAGTCGTAAAGTGATGAACCAATTAAAATATTAAAAAAAATAAAATGACATGATTTAAGGGATTAACCTGGAACATTTAAGTCTGAATGAGTTTACATATATACATATATATATATATATATATATATATGTATATATCTATATATATATATATATATATATATATATATATATTGTTCTGTCCTGAGGATAGAGATGTTCAACCTTTATCAGGTTGATTGGTCACTTTGCATCGTATAGTCTTGACTAGGGGTATCTATTGAGGAGATATCCCTATGCCTAACTTGATCACTGCAAAGAATATGACTGTGGTGTTAGTGTGGTGAAAGCAATGAATCATGTGTGTTGTATCGTGGAGGAGCCCTCTCATTTATAAGGGCTGCCTCTGATTTGAATTGTGTAACTGAGCTGTAATGGCGCGGGGGCCATTACAGCCTTGTCGGCCGTTACTAGAGGTAACGTACCAAACGTTACGCCTCCATAATTACGGTCCGTTTCAGGTATTTATTGGGAATATTCGATGGAGTATTCCGGGTTGATGAGATGAGCCCGTTAGTGTGGGCCTTCTTACCGGGTTGCTGAGGTAAGCCGACTCACGTGGGTCTTAGTCCGGGTTCATGACACGGATCCATAATATATATATATATATATATATATATATATATATATATATATATATATATATATATATATATGGGATAGGTTATTCTACCTACTCCCTTCGTACCTACCTTTTGCCTACCTCTTTCATCACCGTTGGATTAATCCAACGGTCCATAATTGCAAAAAAAAAAAAAAACTTTTTTTTTCCTTTCTCTCTCCTCACTTCCTCCCACATCCCTTTACTCCCTCCCCTTTCTCTCTTACTCTACCCTATACGTATTCTTTTTTTTTTCCTTCATCTCTGATCTCTGTGCGGAAGCATTATGCGATTCATCGACTAATCACCATTTGAAATTATTGTATTCGATTCCATCCAATTGAACAATCAAAAAAAAATTTATTTTTTGTTCGATTAACTTTATAGGAGAAGGGGTACAAGCATGGAAGGGTATCTGCAAATGTAAATTAGCTTGGTCTTGAACTGAAAAAAAAAAACCCAAAGAAACCACTGAATGATTTTTAATGCGTGATGATCTCGCATAGGATTCCAGTCATGCTCCACAAAGACAATGGTATCTGCATATGTAAATAGGTAGATGTAATGAAACAATTTATAATACCTTCCCTATTAATATATAATTCAATAACACTGTAAAAACTTGATTAAAATAATAGTAAGAGATGGGTTGCTTTATTTGTAATGAAACAATTCTATGAATCAACATCAACATCAACATCAACATCACCTTTATCCCAAATTAATTGGGGTCGGTGGTAGATGAACCCACATGAAAGATATAAAATTGTTGAAAAAATAAAATAATAATAAATATATATATATATATATATATATGTATATATATAATTAAATAAAAGTGAAAAAGAAAGGGACAAGAAGAAGTGGGGGAAATGAAGGGGAAAAGGACTAAAAAGGGACCATCTGGAACATAGGAATAACCACGGGTCTAACCCTCCACCATACTTATAGCTTTTCTCCATTCCGTTCTAAGATATATCGTCCGTCAATCTATATCCCACTCCATTAAATCTTGTTTTACTACTTCCCCCAAGTAAGTTTCGGCCGACCTCTGCCTCTTTTTGTGTTGAGCTCTTGGTAACAAACTTTTGTTCTTACAGGAGCATCCAGGGGTCTTCTCATCACGTGCCCAAACCACCTCAATCTATGTTCTCTCATCTTCTCGGCAACCGGTACTACTCCGATCTTTCGTCGAATATCTTCATTTCTTATCTTATCCATCTTTGTGTAACCACATATGACCTTAACATCCTCATATCTGCTACTCTCATCTTATGCTCATGTTGCCTATGTGCTGGCGAGCATTCCGCTCCATATAGCATTGCCGGTCTTACTGCCGTTTTATAGAATTTTCCTTTTAACTTAAGGGGGATTTTGCGGTCACACAAAAACCCAGATGCACTGCGCCATCTCATCCACCCTGCTCTGATTCTATGATTTACATCCTCATCAATCTTTCCACCTTTTTGTAAAATGGAGCCCAAGTATTTAAAAGCATCTTTTTTGGGTACCTCTTGACCAATTAAATGCACGGGCTCTTGGTCCTTATCTCGTACCAGAGAAAACTCACACTTCAGATACTCAGTCTTGCTTCGACTTAATGTGAATCCTTTGGATTCCAATGTGCTTCTCCACAAATCAAGTTTTCTATTAACACCCTCCTTGCTCTCATCAATAAGCACAATATCGTTTGCAAAAAGCATACACCATGACACTTCCTCTTGAATATCTTTTGTTAGTTCATCCATAACTAAGGCAAAAAGATAAGGACTTAGAGCCGACCCTTGGTGTACACCAACCGAGATAGAAAAATAACTTGATGTTCCGTTACAAGCTTTTACACATGTAGTAGCCCCATCATACATATCCTGGATTGCCTTTACATACTTTGATGGAACCTTTTTCTTCTCCAGAACCCACCATAAAACAATTCTATGAATCAATTGCAACAAATCGAACAAAAAAAATGCAGTACCTTTTCCTCATAAAATGGCTTAATACCCCTTTTCCATGCTTCTTCTGATCGGAAAGAACCGCCACTACCTCTATTCCACGATAAATGCGACAAGGACAACAACAAAGAGTTCGATAATAGGTATCACTGTGAATCGTGTTCGCTTGTAGTTCAAAAAAATTAAAATAGGTATCGAGAGATCAGAAGGATGTGTCCGGATAGCAGAGGAAGAGATAAAAGGGAGGAGAGAGAAGGGGTGGGAGGAAGTGAGGAGAGAGAAAGGGAAAAAGGGTTATTTTATTTCGCAATTATGAACCGTTGGATTAGATTGTAATCCAACGATGATGAAAGGGGTAGGCAAAAGGTAAGTAAGAAGGGAGTAGGTAGAATAACCTATCCCTATATATATATATATATATATATAAAGGAAAAAATATTTATCCTTTTAAATGACATAATTTATATCATTTTACTCTTACAAAAAGTTGGGACCCACACCTTTATTTTTTTTGTCCACTCTCTCTCCATATTTATCTATCTTTTTCTCTCACTTAAAATGACATAATTTTATATCATTTAAAATGACACACACTTTCAATCCTAACAATGCAATGACCAGGAGTAAGGTCATAAACAATATCTTTATGAATTTCTTAGTCTCTGCATGGATGACTTTCCTTTGACTGGATTAGAGAAGTAAATTAGTCAAATTATGTATAAGTTAGCCTAAATACTACTTCACAGCAAATAAAAAAAACTTTTGTTATTCAATTCTTGTAATATTAACATTTTTTAGATAAATAATTTATAAATTGGAAAATGATTTATGACATAAATCATTTTTATGCCTTAGACATAAATGTTGGTTTCTCTCTCAAATATTAGTTTCTCTTTCACAAATATTTCCATTTGGCATATCCCCTCTAACCCCTAAAGATTTTCCTAGAATTTGCTTGAGATATGGTTTGAACCCCTGACTCAAGCAAACTCTTGGGAGATCAATTACCAACTGAGCTACCCTTGAGGGTTAAGGACAAAAACTTTATCTTCTCTTAAAAATGCAAAATTTTCAATCCTTTACAAATTTTTACAAGGAAATTAATATTTATCATATTATAGAAAATAATTTTATTATATATATATATATATATATTAAAGTGTGTGGGCCCATATTTTTTTCTCTTCTTCTAATCTAGATCCATATGGACTCCACATACTTTTATATTATGTATTAGATAAAATTATCTTCTATAACATAACCTCTGCCTACCAAAAATATAAAAAATAAAAATAAAATAACATAACCTTTCTTATCCCTAATTTTTTTTTTTGCATTAAGAAATAAAAAAATAAAGTGACGGAGAATATTTATGGCGGCAAAATAGATTCGCTTGTTCGTATTTGAAAATTAAAATGATTATTCACTTACCAAACTCCTTTGGCACATGTGATAAGGAATCTGAGCCCTATAACCAGAGGTCTCAAGTTCGAATCCTGGTAATGGAAAAAAAGAATTTGGGAGAGTCGCCCTCGAAAGGATCCGATAGTGTTCAATGAGAATTGTCTTCGGTTACGGTCGGAGTTGAATTTATTTATTCAAAATGATTATTCACTTAATATGTATATCAACTGAATCAAAAATTTGTTCTAATTTAAAGTATAATTTCGAGTTCGAGTTAGAAATCGAATTAAATTAGTCAAATAATAATCGATGAATTGATAGAAATTTTTTTGAAAAGTGAAATTGATTCTGTAATAAAGAGTAGCCAGTGATTCAGATAATTGGGCCCTCTTTTTTATGAGAGGTCTGGGGTCTGTTTCAATGGGTCCGCCACTCAATTCTTGTGGACAGAAACATAATAACCACAACATTTCGCAATCCCACGCCTGCAAGCTGTGTCGTGCATACTCTCATTATCTTTATCCCATTGTGCACCACTTGTTCTTCGCTTTTCAATTCAGTGTCTTTAGCCACCTAGATGGATCAGACCTCGAGGTCCTCGACACTTTTACAAATTAATATTTGGAATTGTTTATGTTTTTTCATATTAATTGAAAGGGTACTTTATAAATTATCTGAGGCTAAAATGACATCGCTTGGGGTGGAAAATATTTTTATAATTTTAATTTATTTCAGAATTATAATAGTATTTATAATTATAAATTTTTAATATTTTAACATCAAAATGATGTCATTTTAAAAGTAAATACAAATAACTTATATACAGTAATTACAAAAATATTTTTCTATAATTGAAAATACCTGGTATTTTCAGCTATTGCCTATGCATATCTACTTATAAATATTAGTTTTAAAAACATATGTCATTTTTAATGTTATTATTTCTGATATTTTTTATATCGTACATAACATTTTTTAATAAAAACACCTTATTTATTAGAAAGTCTACAAAATCTTTTAAGCCTTGTTTTTTTATAGAATTAAATGAATTGCCATTAAAAATTAGGGAAAACTTCAAAAACTCCCTACAAATTTTCTGAAAATCACTTCACCCACTCCCCGAATTTTTTAATAATTTATCCTTCCTACTTAAAATTTCTTTATCACTTATCCCCTAATTTGATTTTACATCCAAAATTTTGTTAATAGAGTTAATTTTTTTAAAAGGTACCAAAATTACCCTTAATAAAAAAAGAAAAACATAATTTTCTCACAAACGCAGTTTTTGACAAACTCACTTAAATAAGACATGAATATAAATCAACGATTGAATCCTCCCTCTACTCTCAACGACACAGAAAACAACGAAATAACATCTTCTGCATGTTTGCTTGGTAATATTATATGATTAAGTGAAAAACAAGGCGTATATGGAGCACATAACGTAAAGCTTTTCAGTTGCTGGGCAAGCGAAATAAAGTGTGGCTCTGAATAAATTTATAAAGTCAGATTTGTTGGTCATATAATAGCAGAAAAACTTATAACATAAAATGGAAGATCTAAACCTGCTGAGATGATCTCTCTTTAATCATTTTATTTGAATAACAACACCAATAATTGTGAGTGCGGTGTTTAATAGCAATGAGATTTGGAGGAAACAATTTTAATAATTACTAATTCTAACAAGGCTATATTAAAGAAAATATTCCGTGAATTCGTCTAAAATTGAGTTTGTGAGATAATTATGTTTTTCTTTTTTCTCTTAAGGGTAATTTTGGTATTTAAAAAAAAATTAACTCTGTTAATAAAATTTTGGATGAAAAATCAAATTAGGGGGTAAGTAATAAAGAAAGATGAAAAATCAAATTAGGGGGTAAGTAATAAAGAAATTTTAAGTAGGACGGTAAATGATTAAAAATTTCGGAGAGGGGATAAGTAATTTTAAGAAAACATGTACGAGATTTTTTGAAATTTCCCCTAAAAATTATACACGCTAAGACTTTTTTTTTGGGGTGATATATAAAGGGAAAAATGTATCTAATGTTACTTTAGACTACTTTGTCTAATGTTCATCAAAATGACGTCGTTTTAGGGTTGAAAAATTAAAAAATTAGAATGATAAAGATGATTATATCCCAAAAATATATTAAAATTACAAAAACACCATGATTTTCGCCACAAACGACGTCGTTTCAATGAACTTAGATAAAGTTATATAAAATAACATTAGAAAAATTAAACCCATATATAAATTGATTAAGGCTTTGGTGGACACTCAGTCAAACATGACAATCCGCATAGCGCTTTTGTTAGCCTAGTATAGAGAAGAATTTTGGTGGTACTGGATCACCATTAATTCATTCAGTGATCCAAACTAATCAGGATGAGACAACTATTGAAGAAAGAGATGAGAGAAGAAAAATAAAAAATAAACTTTTATATAAATATCACTCACTGAATAGAAGGACCACGTGGGGTCTGGAGCACTAAATTTTTTCCCCATAATATATATCTTGGTCATACATACTCCCATAAATTCAAGCACTCATTTGAAATTTCTCACCCATGTCTTGATGAAGCGTTGTTCTCACTCTACAATCAATCATTACCATAAATAATGAAATGAAGAAGAGTGCAATCAAACCAAGACAATTTTCAATAAATGTATTTCTGACAGAGATAAAACACGCTAACAAATTCAAGATTTGAGATAAAAATAATGAACATGAAGGTGTCCTGGAAAGAGATCCTCACGCTCTAACGTGTCCTTGCGCTAGAATTTGGTCACGCAGAGCCAAAAAAGGGTTTCGTCCATTGGAGGGGTTGAGGAACGAGATCGCCATGCCATGTGGAGTTGGTCCAACCGGGGGACCCCACATGCATACCTTTCGATGAATTTGATGAGTCCTTGAATTCTAGGTGACGAGGATTTGATAACGACATTTGGACTTCATGTGTGTTCTCATGCTATGTTTCTGTTTTTCTTGCGTCTTGTTTCCGTGGCTTTGCTTGCTTCCATTATTGTGGTGATGTGTGCATCTCAACTTCACTTCCAACACTTAATTTTGGTCTTACATGATACTAACAACCAATATTTTTTGATTTATCCAAATTCATATATTTGAATCAGGAAGGATATTCTTACTACCAAAATTTTCTACTACTAACTTACTACTTATCTAATCACCATTGAATCAAAGAGAGAGAATGCTAAAAAGTTTTTAAAAAAGAGAAAATGTTGATACAATGGTGATTAAATAGGTAGTGAATTGGTAATAGAAGATTTTGGTAGTAAGAATATTCATCTTCTATTTGAAATTGTATATGACATAATTATACAAAGAAATTATAAAAAAAGTAGCAACAAAAAAATTCCTGCGCTCAAATCTTTTCTGAGTGCATCTGCATTCATCGTTATAATTATTATTTTGGGTGGATGCACTCATTGTTAGATTTTTATTTTTTATTTTTGGGTATTCTGCCGTCGATAGTCAAAAATTTATCTTCTTGGGGCATAGGAATCATTAAAGTGAATTTTGTCTCTACCAATAAAGCATTTTTTATACACACGACTAGGGATGTTAATGAGTCGAGTCGGGTGGAGCTGAGCTTTGGTCTTAAAAGATTAAACCTGTGTTTAATTGTGTATCAAGCCTGTTACCTGTTGTGAATATAATTATCGGTATGTGGCCTGACTTATTTACAAAGGAATAAGTTATTCTATCTATATCTTTTATTGCCTATCTTTACCTACCATTCTAAAATATCATTAGATCAGAATCTTAACTTAACATTTATCTTTCTCTCTTTTCTTGAGATCCTGATCTAACGGTATTAGAGAGTGATAGGCAAAGGTAGGCAAAAAAAATGGTAGGTAGAATAACCTATCCCATTTACAAAAAATGAAAGCCTTGTTTAGCCTGTTTAAAAAAAATAAGATAATAAAAATTTATCCAAACAGAAGGTACAATCAACAACACTAGTAATTTAATAAATATTCATAAATTCAATGTATATCCAAACAACATAATATAGAACAAAATCACTCAAAAAGTCTGTTTATCCATAAAATGAGGTGAAATGAATTGAGGAGAGAGAGAGAGCTATTAAATAAAAACTAATATATTAGACCAACCTGGGAGGCTCTAATGCCGAAATTTTGAATTGAAGCCCGAAGCTTTTTTATTTAACAATCTTTCATACAAGTTCAAGCCCGATTCCAACTACCAATTTTAATTCAGATTTTCAGAAGTCGAGCCGAGTTAAAGACCCTGATTCATTTATTACTCCTGCCCACTGGTATGAATTGAATCCTTGTAATATATTTAAAGAACCCAATTATCTATTAAATGTGCCGGGCTTGATAGATTTTTTTTTTCTTTGCTCAACGTGCAATATTCTTACTTTAACTTTAACGGTAGCCCAAATTAGAAGATCAAGATGGAATGAAACTGTTCACGGTTCCCACTCACAAGTCACAAGACGCACATGGACTTCCTTGAAATTAATCTCATGCTGATGCACTATTCTTACATCAACTGTAACGGTGGCTCAAATTATGAAACTGTTCAAAGTCCACACTCACAAATTAAAAAGCACAAGGACTTCCTTGAAATTACATTCAAGTTTTATGCTTAATACCGTTCCTTATCCAAAAGTCATTATATTCAATTACGTCCACAATCATACCAATGGATACGAAAATTGCATTATTAATAGAGTTTATTCATGCTTGTTAAATGATTAGGTCCACGTTCTCATCCGCTGTTGCAGATTTTTATCGAGGATTGCATTCGTACTCAAAACTTTTAGTTGCAAAATAATGTACAATCATTTCAAAAGAACAAAAAGAAAAAGTGTTATATCAGTGAACGAGATTTAAGTAAAACAATGATCAATAAGATAAAGAGATATACATGAGGGTCTGCCAGATGGATACGATCGTGAATTAAGAGTATTTGGATTTGATCTTACGTCAAATTCCAAAACTTCCAACATATTTTAGTATTGGTATTTATATTTTTATACATAATGTCTTAACTTTAGAATAGGAAAAAAATATAACTTAAAATTCAATTAGAAATAAGTTAAAGAGACATTTTAAAAGAATTTTATTTCAATTTTGCTTGTTAAGGTTTGAAAAAGGTGGGTAAACTTTGACTTAGAATTTAATTTTTATATAGAATTAGTGTAAAATCTGTTTATGTTATTATTATTATATTTTGGTAATTTATGTTAACCTATCTATTACTAAATTTAAATATATCTAATATAAATAGCATCTTAAATTCATTAAATTACATAATAACATATCAGATATACAAGTATAAAATGTTTTATATACATTAAAATTTGCATCTACCGACTCACAAGTATAATAAATTAGAATAATTAGATATGATTAAAATAAATAATAAAAATGGAGAGCGTAATTTATACAAGTATAAAATGATTTTGCTTCTCAAAATTAATTTCTTAAAATGATCCAAAAATAGAAAATATTTAAAAGAGTATCATTTAATAAAAAAAATATTGTTTAATTATTTTTTCTAATCAATTTATAATTGGAAACTCAACTAATTTAATTCGAGTACTTTCCAAAATTATATTACTATTCTTCCAACAATTTTTTTTTTTTTTTCATTTCCAAGTCTCAAAATGGAGACCTTTAGTTAAAGAAGAAAAAGTTTCTTACTACTTGATTAATGTTTTTTTTTTCTTTCTCTAATACATATTAAAACTAATTTTTTTATAAAGTCCATATTTTATCAGAAATTATAAATAAGTGATGATGCAGAATTGCAGACAGATAACCATGGACCAGTTCCAAGTTCCAACCAGCTGATAATAAATGGTTAATGTGTTAGTACCAAAAAAAAAGAAAGAAGCGAAATACATCTATACTGTGACATGATGTAAACTTTTTTTCCTACACAAACAAAAAAACGTGGTCCACAATTTTTTATTGTCTCTTTCCTCAACTTATTTTCTCTCTCTTCTTTTATATTTGTGTAGGACAAATAGTATTTTTCATGTAACATTATATCGGTATAACCCAAAAAAGAAAGAAAAAGAAAGAAAGAATGTAATATGAGCCAAGTCCAGGGGCATTTTCCATAAACACTGTTTTGCTCTATCACACTAAGGAATCGTTACAAATACAATAATTAACACTTTAACGTTTGCAAGTTACAAATCACAAGGCTTTCGTTTCCTTTGGTTTCTTCTTTTGTTTGTTTGCATCAGCAACACCGAGAGAAGAGCAACCAAACTAGTTTCCATTTCCAATGTGAAGAGAGAGAGAGAGAGAGAGAGAGAGAGAGAGAGCAATGAAGATGGCTCTAATGGCTTCGAGGATTCTGGGTTCGAATTTGAGACGAGTGGTTGCGCTCAGCAAATGGGGTTGCTCCTCGTACTCCTCTGCGGCGGTGGCGGCGGAACAAGGCAACATGGGAGGGTTGGAAGTGTTGGGTCTCAAGGATTATGCAGAATACAGGAGATCCCTCTATGGCAAGATCACTCACAAGGCACTCTTTGTTGATGCTGTTGGAACTCTTGTCCTTCCTTCTCAACCCATGGCCCAGGTTCTCTCTCTCTCTCTCTTTCACATGAAGATCAACTAAATCATTGCAATGACCTTTTTTTTTTGGGTTCAATGCATGTCTCATTTAATTATCTGGGTCTCTCTGGTTATTGCTTATATACATGGATATGCAATGGATGTATTGTTTTATTTATTTATTTTGTATTTATGAAACTAATTTTGTTATTTTAATGCCATCATTTATCCTTTTGTGCTGATTTGAATTTGAATTTTTTATTTTTTTTTTGGGTGAAATTATTATGTTGCAGATATATAGGAATATTGGGGAGAAGTATGGAGTGGAGTACTCAGAGGATGAGATATTGCACAGATATAGAAGAGCTTATAGTCAGCCTTGGGGTAAATCTCGTCTCAGGTGGGTTTCTTCTTTAAAAAATTTTAAGTTTTCATTTATTTCCTTTTGCTTTTAATCATTCATATGCTCATATCTGAAATTTGAGGGGATTCTCTCATGTGTAAATTTTATTGATGTGTAAATTTTGTGTTATCTTTATCCTTACCAGCATGAAACTGTGAATAATCTACGTCTGGCAAGATCATGTGAAATTTACACAACAGAGATCTATTCCCTTTCAATTCAAGGGGATTTGGTATTTCATATGGCACAATCAATTGGTTGTAAATCTCATGGTTTTATATATTTAATTGGTATTAATATTGGTTTTTGCTTTTTTCTGTAGCTATGTATCAACTATCATGAATGACTTTCATGATATTGAAAATTTCATAGTTTAGATATTTTCACATTTCTACTAAAAAAAGAGCCGTCTCCGTGCTCATAACAGCTGATTTTGACCCTTGCTAACTTCAAAGAGCAACTGCAGTAGACTTTCTTTATGAGTGTAGTTAAGTGGTTAATTTCTTCAAACCGAGCAGTTACTACTTCATGATATGTCTAATTAGTTAAAAAGTCTTAGAGTCAGGCACGATTAATTCGAGTATAGACATGACAAGAATAATTCTTTGATAGCATGAGAGCTTGTGTGCTCTCGATAGTAACGATGTATAGCACATAATGAATGATCTATCTCCATTACCTACTTCTAAAGGACTAAGATGTAAGCATTTTAATTAATGAGCAAATTTTGATAACAAATCATATGAGCCATATTATCAAACTCAAGTGTTCTGGAAACAAAGATTATGCTTCAATAGTGGAACACAACAAGCTTCATGTGGTTTGCATGCAGCTATACTTAGCAAAGTTGCCCTTTCTATATGTATATTCTATGTTATTCCTTTCTTAAGAATACCCGAATAGTTTGCGACTGGCCTTTAGGTCAAGACACTGGTTTATGTCAGTAAAATTTGGAATGAAATGTTTCTCCTCCCTCTTTGTGTTATTGTGTTAGTTGCAACTCAATTAAAAATAGTAACCCCTTTAGCATTTCTGTAGAGACACTTCACTGCTTTCACTTTTTGCATAATTAAAAACTTAAAATGCTTTGTTGTGTTCTACATTGCAGATATGTAAATGACGGTAGGCCCTTCTGGCAATACATAGTTAGTTATTCTACGGGCTGTTCAGATTCTCAATACTTTGAAGAACTTTATAACTACTATATGACAGAGAAGGTAAGACCACTTGTAGTTACATTTTCTACAATGTACAATTCCCTCTTTTTCTTTTTTCTTTTCTAGATTTGGGTAGGTTTTGATATTTTTGGCTGGCTATCATCCATAGGCATGGCACCTCTGTGATCCCGAGGCAGAAGAAGTATTCAGAGCCCTTAGAAAATCAGGTGTAAAATTGGCTGTTGTGTCAAATTTTGACACTCGATTAAGACCTCTCCTGCGGGCATTAAAATGTGATAATTGGTTTGATGCAGTAGCAGTATCAGCTGAGGTAAGCAAATTACTCTTTTCTTTTTCTGCCTTTTGTTTTATCAGTTTGTGTTACTACAGGTTCTGCTCTTCTCCTCCGCCCTCTCGCATCCATTTATCCATGCAATGTGAAAATCTAGAAAGGAAATAGTGGAAATAAATCTTAATCATTCATTGTCTTACTGAGTCACATTTTGTCGGAACATGTTAGGAATTAAAAGGACCATTTTTTAAAAAAAAAAGTATCAAAGATATCGAAAGCACAAAAATCTTTGTTTATATCATACATGTATCATTACTAAAATTTTTCTTTCTACTAGAACTACAAATATTCAGTTGTCAAGTTAACATTGTAGCATGCCTTTTTTAGCAAGGGGCTCACCCAATGCAAATCTCGTAAGTGCATTTGAGAAGGAAGCAGCTCAACACGATTTTGGTCTCTAGAATTGTGTTGTAGAGCCCTCCCACCATTGAGCTAAACATTCTTACATTTGAAAAAGGAATTTACGCAATAATTGGTGACTTTTAGCATTGGAGATGTTATCAAGTACTGCATGCAAATGTGGCAAAGATAAGTAAATTTGGTGAAAAATAAAATGGCAATTTGATGGCTAAAATAAATACTTGTATTTATAAATGCTATAGCATTATATAATGGATTTTGCGGCCTGTATTATTGTTTCCTATATCAACTATCAGGAATTAGCAGTTGTCATCCGAGATCCTCTTGACAATTATTTAGGTTGTCTAGTTCTTAATTATATCTCAAATACATTTGAGCATCCATGCGGTGGAACCATGCGGTGGAATACCAGTTACATCATGCATGCTTTTAATCAATTGTTTCATAATCATAATTTCCTTTTTTATACCATAATTGATCTATGAACTTCTCTCACATGCCTTTTTCAAATAGGTTGCAGCAGAGAAGCCAAATCCAACTATATTTCTTAAAGCATGTGAACTATTGGGTGTAAAACCTGAGGATGCTGTTCATGTGGGGGATGATCGCAGAAATGATATATGGGGTGCCAGAGATGCAGGCTGTGATGCTTGGCTTTGGGGAAGCGATGTTCACTCCTTTAAGGAGGTATTTAATATCTTCCTCTCTTTTTAATATATAAGAAATTTTATTGGACTGAATAGAGGGCGAATACAGCTAGGGCATAATAAAATAGAGGTCTCAATATTAAACATACCATTGTATCCTTCCCCTTAGATCCCAAATTCCCAATAGAGGTATCCCTAAAATTACTCCCCATTAAAACCCCTACTAGTGAGGGAAAAGTGACAGCAATCCTTGTATGCAGCTTTACTCTTATACATTTACAAAAAGACTATTTTCCGGATTCAAACCTGCGATCTTTCAGTCACAAAGGAAAAACTTTACCATTGTTCCAGACTCGTCCTCTAATCCCAATAGAGGTCTCCCTAGTTACCTGAAAATAAAAAATGAAAAATACTCGCAAATAGTAAAGGTAAAACGGAATGGCTGTCCACGAGAGAGTGAAACTTCCTGAAGTCAGCCACAAGCAAATCAGAGAGAAACAGTAAGTACAATGCTACCCAAAACAAACTAGGGGAAAAGAGATACCATCTCTTGCATATTTTTTGCTGTTATGCTATGTCGTATTATCTTCTAAATATAACTACTTCTATGATAAAATAAGAATTATAAATGGAAATAGTTAACCAAACATCAGAGTTCTTTAATGAGAAGGGCACTAAACCAGGGGAGAGGTAAAGGGAAAGATATGAATATTAGTCATATTTGCAGAAACTGCTTAAGATAGGCATATACATATGGCAGTTTGAAAGTTAATGTAATTAGCATGATCCAAAAATGAATACTTTATGTGGAGAAATCTTCTGCTGTTTTTATCACTATTATTATTATTATAGGTTCGTTTTTGGTTTTGAAATTATGAATGCTATCTTGTTCATGATTTCGAAAAAATAAAATTTTATTTAATGAGCTTTAATAAGATCTCTATTCATACATAAATGAGTTGAATATTTTGCTGATACAGGTAGCGCAGAGGATTGGGGTCCAGATCTGAAAGATTATCCACTTTGCAATAACTTGAATAATGTTATGCATATGTATAATCCTTTAGGCTTTAGTTATAAGGGTGTACACATGTGCGCTCTCTTTGGCAATGTATTTATGTATGTATGTATGTATGTATCAAAGAGATGTTAGCCTGTAACTCGTGAAAACCAGAAATGGAAGGTGTGGGTAGGACCTTTTATCTTCCCTTGATCAGAGTTTTATTCTCCATTTTTTTTTAATTAGAAGGTAATAAATTAAAGAGTAAACATCCTTTTTGGTCCCCGGCAATATCCACGAAATTCTTTTTATTCCCTGGCAATAAAAAAGGACCAAATTGGTCCCTAAAATGATGAAAAAAGGATCAAGGAGTACTTATTACAATTGACAGAAGGACTAAAGTGGCTATTTTTTCATAATTTTAGTGACCAATTTGGTCCTTTTTATTACCAGAGACTAAAAAGGATTTCGTAGATATTGCCGGGGACCAAAAAAGGTGTTTACTCTAAATTAAAAAAGAAGAAGGTAGAATAAAACAAAAGTAAGCATAGGGTGAAAAACTCATCCCTAATTTACGTTCTACAATTAAGGGTATTACCAAATTGATTCTAAAAAGATTGAAACAAAAAAGGTAGTTTTAAGCTAATTCTAGTACTCCTGGATTACTGAAGACTGGTTCCATCTTTTATTAAATTTGGTAAAAAGTAATAGAAACCTAAATCTAGTACTCCTGGATTTCTTGGTTCGATTTATGAACGATGCAGATTATAATCATGCTTTGTATGAAGGTCTGTCTGTGACTTGTGAGGAGGTGAGGAAGATTGATAGAGCTTTAAATTCATTGCCTGTTAGGGTCGGAATCATGCTAAAGATTGATGAAAAATATATTAGTTCATTCAAAGGGTCGGTTTGCAAGGTTGTATGTTGAACTTTAGGAATATTGTATTTAGGAATGCATGTGTTATGAAAAATCAAGGTTGCAAGATTAAATGGTTTATAAATCATAACCATTTCTTTAAACTTTTTTTGAAATATTTTTTATTTAGACTTTGTTATTAATTAAGGGTGTAATTAATTAAAGGTGTAATTAATTAATTAAAAACTATTTTAAAATTTTATAACTTAAAACCTTCGTTATAATAACTAAACTATTTATTAATTAATAATAAAAAATTATTAATTGCATTTTTAATAAACTTTCATTTTAATTAACGTTATTTGATTATTAAAGCAATAACACATGTAAACACGTTAATTAACATATATAAATTATTAATGAGAAATATTACTCTAATTTCACATAAGATAACTTATCTCATTTTTTCTTACTTCGATTTTCGCACCCTACCTTTTTCTTTTTTCTTATAATGGTGGGACCCACCTATTTTCTCTCTACCACATAAGATAATTATTATCTTTTGTGGAAGGAGATTAATAAAACGTTATCTTATGTGGAAGGAGATTAATAAAACCCATTATTAATTGGTCAATCAGGATAAACATTTTGAACATGTCCAGGAACAACGGTGAGATGATGGAACGTGTTCAAAGGAATATCAAACACAATGACAAAGGAATTTAAAGAGAAGCTTTGCTCCGGACACTTCGGAACACATGTCTAGTGCTTTCATCCCTACGGATATATAATGTTATAGTATGAGAAATGAAACTTGTTTAGTGCCCTTGTACACCTGAATAAATTGAAGTCTACCGGACCGCATCCTACACAAGTCTCAGGAGTGTCACTAAGATAGGACATAATTGGTCCACCGTATGCAAAATATAAGCTTCCTCGTATTAATGTACAACTTTTTTTTTTTTTTGAATCATCACATATGAGTAGGTGAGGTAAGGATATCTATTCGATTCTTCCGATATAATATTTTGGAGGGATTAAAAATATTAATATCCGAGATCCTCTCGGAACTTCGAATTAGTCCATAAGGAACCTATAAAATTATAGGGGTAATCTCCAAACAAAAGAAAAAAACTTTTTTTTGAATCAACAAAAAAAATAATTCTAAATAAATCCATTTACAATAATAAATAAAATAAAGAAAGAATTGATAAAATAAATCAAAACATAATCCAATTTCTTTCTATTATTATTTGTTCAAGTGGTAAGAAATTTATTTTCATTAATAAAATATCTCAAGTTGGAGTTCTAGGAATGAGAAAAATGGTATTGAGGGTAAGACTTCTAACTCTTACACCAGTGTAAGAGTTAGAAGTCTTACATTCAATTTTGACCATTGATCCACTTGTATCCAATGACTCACGTTACTAAAAAACTTGAGCCATTAGATATAACTGGGATTAACGGACAAGATTAAGAGTGTAACTTACAAGTGGATCAATGGTCAAGATTGAGTGTAAGACTTCTAATACTTACACCGGTGTAAGAATATCCTGCCCCATATATATGTGTCAGGATCATTTTACACCAGTATAAGTTACACTCTCAATTTTATCCGTTGATTCCATTTATATCTAACGGCTCAAATTATTTTGTAACGTGAGCCCTTGGATATAAGTGGATCAATGGTCAAGATTGAGTGTAAGACTTCTAACTCTTACACCGGTATAAGAATATCCTGCCCCATATGTATGGGTCAAGATCATTTTACACTAGTGTAAGTTACATTCTCAATCTTATCCGTTGATTCCATTTATATCTAACGGCTCAAATTATTTTGTAACGTGAGCCCTTCGATACAAGTGGATCAATGGTCAGTATTTATCCTTTTAGATGACACAACTTATATCCTTTCACTCTCACAAAGATGTGAGACCCTCAGTTTTTTTTTCTTTTGTCAACTCTTTCCTTTAATATATATATATATATATATATATATATATATATATATATATATATATATATATAGCTTTGGTTTACTGAAATGACGGCATGCGTTATGGGAGATACCAAAAGTCGCCGTTGTCCCACACAAACGACGTGAAAAATATATTTTTGCGATGGTTACCCTGTAACAGACATAGAATAACCAACGTCTTATGTCTCTTTTCTTGACATGCTTCTGACTGATATGGAATTTAAGGACAAAAACTACGTACAAAGTTCTCGGACTTTGCCAGGGACCTTACATTTCTACAAAAATACTCTTCCCATACTTATGTGACCTTTCATCCAATTATGAAGCCAAGCAGATCATGTAGACAAAGTAGCAACATACAGGGGTCCAATGCACAAATTCTCCAAATTGAACAGAGAACGCTCGGGTTTCTTCTAAACAAGCTAAGTCATCATTCTTACGGAAACTGGGCCAAGAAAAGCATTTGAAGAACTATGAAGGGGTGACAAGTGAGACGTGTTAGGGAATTCAATTGTGAATGATGAAATTCTATATTGGTTGAGAATGAATTAAGTGAGAATTATATGACTCATGAAATCAATCCTTTAAAATTTTAAATTGAGATGTGACGTCAACTCATTTATTTCGGCAAATTGTCTTTTAGGACATTATTAACCATTTTCCCATCATGATGCTCCCCTTACCACGTAGTAAAATATAAATCATCATGCAAGAACCAATAATAAATATGATTAACATATGCTATTTGTTGATCAGCATATATTATTTGTTGCTTATTACATGGTTTCTTGAACTAGAAACAAAAAAAAAAAAAAAAGAGAGACGATGAACACATGCAGATATTGACGTAGGAATATTTAGTATTCCGAATCCTGGGCAAACTACTCATTGTTTCTAGAACTGTCTTGTCTTCATTAATTATTATTATATCATCTTTA
Organism: Gastrolobium villosum; assembly: GCA_032173675.1. NCBI lineage: Eukaryota > Viridiplantae > Streptophyta > Magnoliopsida > Fabales > Fabaceae > Gastrolobium > Gastrolobium villosum. The sequence goes on from JAVKPL010003765.1 coordinate 162,282, forward strand.
ATTATTATTATTAGTGTTATATGTAGTATCTAAAATAACTAACGCATGCTAATGTACAGTGTCAAGCATCATAATATTTCGCAATTCTTGTCCGCGAAGTTTGGAAGGCAGCCTTAATTAATAAACCCGTGCAAACCATAGGCAAGGAAGCTAAAGGCTTGTGCACGCCATGAATCGGCACGTGCAATGCAATGGCTACAATTAGGTTTTACAAGCCCCCACTTTTGATAATTCGGATTGACGCATTTATATAATTACTGGTGATTGGTGTGGCCAAAACATTTCTGGCGAATCAAAATAATAGTAGTTCAGGTGGCACATAAAAACTAAGCAAATGGAGGTAAAAACATAAGTTCAATTCTCCCACTACAATCTTTGAAAAATGTTTAAAACCTTAATCCTGAATCCTCCCCAACATTATTATCTGCATGTGATTTATTAAAAAAAAAAAACATTTCTCGTGCATATTTAACCTATGCATAATTATGTATAACATGATTTTAAATGACGGTTATAATAATTCTCCAAAAAATAAAAAATACGGTTATAATCATGTTGCTATAACTAAAATTATGAATAATTACAAGAAAATACAAGTGGTGTAATCATAATTGCTATTAGAAAAATCAATTGTAATATTACTGTCATAATTACGGTTGTAGACTGCAGTTTAAAATCATGATAGACAGATATCAAGAAGTTTTATAAGAATATAATTAATGAATCACTAGTCAAAGGGAAAAATAAATCTTATATCGTAGGAGAATTTCATTCTCATGTTATAGATACATGAAGTGGGACCTACCTATTTAAAAAAAATAAAAAAATGAGTGGCACACCTTTTTATGGTGAGTGTAGGAAGAGTTTATTTTCTCATGCAACATGAAACTGGTTCTGACCGAGTCTATTACATGACCGATTCATTAATTCACATTGACCGATTGTATCATCAATTCACCGGTCTTTGGTTCAATCTGATTGGTCCGAGTCGAGTTTAATAACACTTTGCTAGTAAATGTATTTCATTGGCTTCTCTGCAAGAAATTAATACCTGTACATTCAGAACATCAGCAAGCAGGGCAAAGAAATTTTATGGAGTCTTTTCAGAAGTACTTAATTATTTTCTCACTCTTAATTGCTACTATCACAAAGAGAACATACGACATTATATACTAAAGAATATTATATTAAAAAATGTTAGCTTTTAAGAATGTAAACAAAACCCAAATAAATAAGTATATCATGTATAATGTATTTCAGTCTTCATCCATGCTCTTCCACCTTCTCAGTTCTCACCCTCCCTCCTCCAGATACAAATATGGAGATGTGTCAATTCTTTATCAACTAATTAAATTATATGATTATTTATAAAATTTTAATAAAACTTACATCAATATCAGACAATAGAAAAAACTTGGTTTACGTTACTGTTACGGACCATATAAAGGACCCATTAAATGATAGACCCAACAAGAGGTAATCCAAGATCTAAGTGAGCATTGACTCGGATAGATAACCACCAAGGATGTTTATCCGACAACACAGCAAGTAGGTCAGGTCCCCTATCAGAGGCATCAAAGGCCCATCCACGCTACCCACAGATAATCTCTATAGATACAAGGTAAACCTTAAAGGTACGAGACACTCTCTCTCTCTTACTGTTATGCTGTCACTGTACACTCACACCCCCCATTGGCTAACACCGTTATAGTATTCTGTGCACAGTGATCTGCTTGACTCAAGGGTATCTCCCTCATAGATACCTTGGAGAGGACACTAGATCCAAGATAAACATATCAGCTATTAGGCTGGACATCTCTGTCTCAAGGACAGAACAGTTACCATTACCTTATTTGTGTTTTTATCTATGTTACCATTAATGGGCCTGATAATAATATAAGCTGGGTATTATTATTTTCTATCTGGCTAAGTAGCGTAATTATTATCTCATTAATCTTATACCTACGATTAATCAAAGGTTAACTGCTACTCTAGCTAATAGTCTAAACTAAATCAGATGACATTCATACTTACGATGATATATGAATTTATATAGGTATGAATTTGTATCCATTTGATTTTATAAATGAATCCTTTCAATTAATTTGTATCAGAATGGCTCTATGTTACATGAATCTTGGGTCGTTTATTCATTGGTTAATTTTTGGTTTGAGGTTTACAATTTGCGATTTTTAATGTTGGCATAAATTCTAATTTGTAATGTTTTTTTGGATATATAAGAGCTAGGGTTATATTTTCGATATAATTCATGATTTTACTGTTCATAATGGGAAAAGAATCAAATGCATACTCGTCATGAATGATGCAAAAGACATTGTCCTAGGAACAATAAGACTTGGACATCATAGATGTAGACGTGTGTTTGCATGCGCAGTTAGCTAATTCTCTAGTGCGAAAATAATTTTATGATCTTGCGTAGTGAACCTATGTAACTTGTTGAATAATTTAATATCTCACCTGAAAGAATAATTTATTTTTAAATAATATAATGGACGAGAAGAAGAAAAAACAATCTTTTATTCAATTTTTAACAAGTACTTTATATATATGCTTACGTAGCTTGAATACACATATATATACAAGTCATGATCGTCTCATTATCTAAGCAACTTCATAACTGCTGCTAACAAATTCATATCGTGCTTGCATTCTGCACTCGTGTAATATTCTCAACCATGGAGCCCTTAAGCCACAACCAGAACTACCTCTATATAGATACCATACCTTTAGAGTACTCATTTCCACATAAATTCTCTTCACCACAGCCACAGGTTGAGGTTGATAGGTCTACACCATCACCGCACCCTACCATGGTCAAGAAGCTTAACCACAATGCTAGTGAACGTGATCGTCGGAAGAAAATCAATAGCTTGATTTCTTCACTTCGTCCACTTCTTCCAGTTGCAAATCAAACGGTACTTGAAGTACTCTCTTTCTCTTACCCTTTTCTTTAAAGTGCAACTGCGCTCATGCAAGAAAAATCCTTCCTTAAATTGGTAAGCAACAACTTCAAGAAATTAAGAATGTCTATCCATCGCTATCATGTTTCTAACACGGAAATATTTACGGTACTAATGCTGAATCATTTTCTTAGTGCATCTGGCCATAAAAATTGAGAAATAACTGTTATTTATGTACGGAAAGAAGAGAAAAATATTTTTTTATTTAGATGTCACTTGTTGAATGACAGATGTACCTAACGGATGTACAGAAAATAATCTCTTACCTACTATGGATGTCCAGAAAACGATCTCTTTAACACAGATTATCATCAACTGGGGTGTTTATTTATCAAAATATAGACCATTTTCTTCTTCTTTTATTGGTACAAAATATATACCCCTTTTACTTCCTATGCATTTAGGCTGATTTTTGGACTGATATAAAAACTAATTAGTTCATAAAAAATTAAATTTTAAGAGATCATTACTACCACAAAGTTGTAAAAAGCAACTTTCTTTATTTGTTAGATACCATACGAATGTGTGAAGTTCTAATGAAATTCGGTTTTGGATTTGTGTCTCTATATCATTCCAAGAATTGGGACTCTTAAGATTCGAACCCATTATCTTTCTGGCATGTCAAATCCTGAAGTCTCGTTGAATCACCTCTAAACCAACATATCTTTATGGATATTATCGTAAACTGAATGTAAAAATCATAGTTTTGAAAATTAAGATTCCCAGACAAATACAAATTTCTCGTGTACCAAACGCTCCCTTAGAGTAATAAATCCTTATTTCTAGTAGTAATGCAAACGGGATGATACAACTACTTCAAATAAGGGCATGTTATTACTAGCTTGAATCACATAAATCCTTTATAAATGTGCAAGTTTTAGTGGTACCCTGCAGGTTTACTCTTCAGTTAGAATCTAATCATTCCATGTTATTGTTGCAGAAAAAAATGAGCATTCCGACAACAATTTCGCTTGTAGTAAAATACATACCTGAGTTAAAACAGAAGCTGGAAGTGCTAACTAAGAAGAAAGAGGAGCTTCAATGGAGAATTAATTCTCCCCAAGGAGATTCAGTGAACAAAGAGTTTCAAAGGAAGATTCCCCATTACAATTCTAATTTTGTAGTTTCAACAAGTAGACTCAATGATAACGAGGTTGCTATACAGATTTCCTCTAATGAAGTCCACATGACTCCACTATCTGAGATCTTGATGTTTTTAGAAAATTATGGGCTTTTTCTGCTAAATGTTTCTTCCTCTAAAACCTTTGGAGAGAGGGTCTTCTATAACTTGCATTTCCAGGTATTCTTTATAACCTTTCTTTTTCTTTTGTTGTTGTAGTTGTTATTTGTTTATGGGTTTTATAATTCTCATTTAACATGAGAATTCAATTTTTCCTACACACCCTTCAATTTTCGTGCTGATATGGATCCCACATATAATTTTTTCTAACACATGGGTCCCACATGCTTTTTATCTCTACAACATGAGAATCATAAAACCCTTTGTTTATTCAGGACAATTTAGAAAGGGTGTGGTATCCCTTAAAAGTTTGAGAACTAATCAATTGTGCCTAACTCGTGCTTGTGCAGGTGGAAAAAACTCAGAGATTAGATTCTGATATTCTAACTGAGAAGCTTTTCTCAATATATGAGAAGAAGGAAAGGATTTTCGAATCAGATTAATGTTAGTTCTATAGTTATGAAAATCAAAAGATCTTTAGTTCTCTGATATTAAATTTGACATCCAGAATTCTGTACATATTTTGAAAGCACGCAATGCAAGTTTGCAAAGGAGCAATCGAATGCCCCCAATATATGGCATGTACAGAAAGCTACTACGAGGAAGTTGCATTGGTTTTACTAGTTAAATGTGTCTTATGTCAGCTGTAAAATTCTTAGATTAAGATCTTTTCTTCATAAAAGTTGAGATATCTTATTTATATGGAAATATGTTGTGCGTCCTTCTGTATGGTGAAAAATATGTCCTCATCAATAATCTGTAAATTTGGAGTGAAGCTATATATAGATCTTGAGTTCTAATTTAAAGTTGTATCTATTTGTTCTCAATAAATTTTTGTTTTTATTAATTTTTATGTATCGTAAGTATCACCGGTCTTTATTTCGAAAGAATTTCAATTTACGGTAAAAAGTGAAAGTTGAGAAACAAAATATTGAAAGTAAAAAAGCGAAGCAACTTGGATTGTTCAAGAGACCAGGCATTTGGGTAGGTTATATTAGATTATGTGTTCAATTTCTTCTTTGAATTTATCCAAAATCTTTGGAATTCATCGAACTAACTGATGTTGAAGAATCAACGGATGTTTCCACTACATGGCAAATAGAGCCGTTAAAATAGGCCAGGCCAGCCCGTTAGGCCTTAGCCCATGCGAGCCAGGCCAGATGGTCCGCTATGACAAAAGTCTGACACGGGTCAAAAGTCTTAATGATTAGGGCCAACTAACGTGCTTTTCAAAAATTTAATATCCTCTTTTTTAAAAAAAATAAAATAACAATATAGTTCAACTAAGTATTATGAAATCAACGTGGAGAAGATTCATGTTAAACTTTTATTCACACAAACAATAAAATCAAGCTTTTTTTTATATACTTAATATTTTCTAATATAATTAATTTATTTTCAAATCAAAAAAAAAGCAGCATAAGTGTTTTGCAGCAACACATAATTTATTCTCATATTTATAAGTATTTTGCAACCCCAAGTACATATATTATTAAATCCCCTAACACTGTCACATTCCTTTTACTCTATATTCTCGCTTTCTCTGCACCCTTAGCAATACTCCCACCAAGCCGAAGAAGATTTCAGTCTTATCCAACCCAAGGGATAAGAAAGCCATATGGGGTCAGGGCGGTTTTCAGCCTTACAATAATTGGGCCAAAAATATACAAGGTTGAAAATGGAATTGTATGGGCTGTCCTCTAGGCTCCGACCCATTTTGACAATTATAATGGCAAGTCTAACATTTAATTAAGATGCCAAGATCTTGACGTATAATTTTTTTTTTTTTCATATTACTAATGCATTTAGTGGTCGAAATCACACGTCTAAGTGAACTAATAGATCATTGAAGACATGGGTGCAATATAACAAAGTAACATTCCCCCCCTCCCCTTCATGCTAAAAGAATATATGGAATGATCATAATACTCTTCTTTTGGAAGGGAAATCAAAAGTCTCAATCAAGAAGATCACACCTTGCACGAGAAGCAAAAGTACGTAAGGGGATTTTTCTCGAATTTTTTTTTACCCTTATAATGCAAAAAACGAACACTTTAATTCGGCAAACTATTTACTGAACTAATGTAGTCAAAACGCGCATGTGCTATGTGCACTTGTAAGTCACTCATTAGTCATTACCCCAATGCGCTAGGTAGGACCTATAATGGCTTCAACATGCTAGACATTGTAATTTTTGTAAGGGTTATACTTTTCTTATTTTACATGAGATAAATTAAATTCCTATAGACACATAATAGAGTTGGGTCTCATCTATGTTTTTTTCTCTGTCCAATTATTTGTGGATGTTACTTATAATTTTATTTTAGCAACATAAGATAACTCATTTCCAATAATATAAGGAAAAGATTTCCCTTTTTATAAGGCTGTTTATTTTGATTGTTATTACTGGGAAATGTTCACAAATTTTTATATGGTTTTGCTTTAAATCACTTATCTGTTTATGTTTTTTTTAATCACTTATTTTCCTATGGATATCTCCACCCAAATTCATTCTTAATATCGTTATAAAAGGGATAGGATGGATTTTTTTTTGTTTCATTAGAATAATTTTGCAGAAATTGTAATGAGATTAAAAAATGTTTAATTTAAACATTTTTCTCTTATCTTTTCTAATTTATATATTTTTTAATTTATCTAAATTGAAAAGCACCCATACAATACACAAATACTTGTTTTCTCCATTATTTGGATGAAGCAATGACATTTTAGTACGTAGACCAAGTAGAACGTCAATTCTTTATTGCTTTAATTGAATAATTTTTTTTTTTAATTTTTTAAAGAATTTACCCATACTGACATGTGACATATACTATTAAAAATTTGAAATTAATATCATATTGGTCCATCAATTTATCTAGATAACTATAATTATAACACCGACATTTTTTTTAATAAAACTAACTAATAAGCTAAAATTTCTAATTCAAACCAAAAAATTAAGAGTATATGAATCTAAGCGGATTAGGTACCCAAGGTAGAAGCAACATGCAGGGGTCCAATGTCCAATAAGCGTTTCTCCAAACCGAAAAGAGCCAATAAGGCCGGGGTTTCTTCTAAACAAGCTAAGCCCAAATCCTCGAGAATTACAACTGGGCCGTGACAAGGATTTGAAGAGCTGTTATGTTAATGGGTGACAAGTGAGTGGATCATTGGTTGTGCAATCAGCAAGGTGTCTGTGATGATTTGGTGATCAATACTCAGGTCATCATTGGGTTCAATATTGATATAAAAATACGAAAAGATTCATATTCGTTGGAATTTTCAAATTTGATGGAGTCACATATTAGTTGGTACCGGAAAGTTGTTCAGAAAAATAAAATAAAAATATTATAATTCTTAGAAAAATGAGTAGGTTAAGATTCCAAAATTTGGGATCAAGATCTTTTGCATAGCTATTAAAGCTAATACTGCGTGGTTTAATGGTTGTGGCTATATATGCACCTATTATGGCACAAAATCCTAAAAACCTAACTTACCTACGTGAGTTTCTGCTCCCTTGGCTGCTGCCACCTTCCCTCACTTGCTCATTTTCGTCTTTGGCTTTGAGACCTCCAAAGATACCATTTTTCTTCAAGAATCCTTCATCTAAACACTTGGCTTTGAGTGTGTGAGCTTAGTGTGCAAAGAGAGGTCCCTTTTTCTGAGTTTGGGAACCTGTTTGAGGGAGGTTGGGCTGCTGATTTTTGTGCTTGAGGGGTTAGAGTCTTATTCTTGGCACTTGGTGCTTTAAGAAGCTTCTTTTGGTGGGAAAGGACCAACCTTCAACCTCATTTTCGTTCCTTGTTGAAGTCAGCACCTTGGAGCTGTTGTGAGAGCTCCAAGAGCATCATCCTCCCCTGTCTTGTCTTGTGGTATGATTACCACCTTTTAACTTGAGTTTTTATGCTTGAAAATGGAACCTTGATGCATGTAAATGCTAAAAGATGATAACTTAACGTTGTGTAATGTCAAACACACCTAGAAATGCATGCTTTAGGGTCTTTAATCGGTAAAAACCCAACCTTGGATGGATATCTTCACGAAAATGCATAACTGCATTCTGTCGTGAAATATCTGGATATTTGTCGAGCAAATATCCGGATATTGATATCCGGATATAGTATTCGGATATTGATATCCGGATATTGTATATCCGGATATGGTTAGTGTGATATCCGGATATGCTTCGAGGAATATCCGGATATTCTGGGATTTCGAAGAACAGTAGCTTTACTGTTCATACAGTAGGCTATTGGGGGGTTTGTGGATCCTAGATTAAGGAAGTTGAACTTCTGTAATTAATGGACTAAGTCAGAATCATGTGATTAAGGGCTTGTGGCTTTGTTAGAAGCCTTAAGACGTAAAACGTAAAAGAAAAGACGTTGTCTTTTCAATGTATGCTTGAGATGCATGTTTATTGATATGTTAATGGTTCATAAAAGATCTTAATACTGCTGTGTGTGGACTTTGAGCTTGTGGCGTGGATAGCTAGCTTAAGAGGTAAGCTTTCGTGTCCTCGGTTTAGCCATGTCGTGGTTCCACCATGTTCCTTGGGGATGTGGTTTATGCATGCTGTGTTACATGCTTTGATGTTTTGAAAATGTTGTTGAGCTATTATATGCAATGTGCTTTTATGATATGCATGTGATGTCCACCTATACGGTAAGCCTGAGTATGTAGTACATACAAGATGGTGAGGCCGTGGGTGAGGTGCAAGCGGTGTTCCTTGTACTCATGTGGGTATAGACATATTCCTGCATTTCTCGGGCCAGTAGATAGCGATAAACACACATGTCATAGATATCTGCTGCACTGCATAGTTTTGGAACTTATATTGAATTACTGCTTTTAGAACTTATATTGCACATGTAAGTGAGCTTGGGGTGGAAGATCCTTGAGAACCCCTTGTCTTACTGAGATTTCTTGATTAGAGATCTCACCCCACGTTTGGGGACGCTTATTTCAGGTTCAGGTAATGTTGAGGCCTCAGGTGGCAGGAGGCCAGAGTTGAGCTAGTTAGTGCTGTCTATATGCTGATTGTACCTGTTGTTGATATGTTGTTAGCTTCATTTATGTTTTTGGAGTATTATGCTGAGACTTGCTTGACCTTGCTGTTTATTTGGTGAGCATGGGGTTTGTCCGTGCCACGTAGACTCGTTATGTCTTAAGTTTTTTCTGATGTTGTAATGATGTATCAGGATATTGTCCGGACTACGTGATGTAGACCCGTGATTTAGATACACACTTATCTTCATGTTATGAAGTATTTCAGTTAGTTGTCTTGCAACTTACATACAGGCATTGTTTTATGAAATTAACTAAGTAATCAAGTTGGTAACCGATAATGACGTCATAATTGAAAAGAAAAAGAATATTCCGCATTTTTAATTAAGCACAGCTTAATACGATGTAATGTTAATATTTCGAGTATACACGGGATGTTACATGATGCATTTATTGATCTGTTTGGGAACATGATTTTGGTGGTAATTAAATTCCACAAGAGATGGCACCCTATGTTCGCAGTCAGCTTTAAGTTTATGAACATGAAGTGAGAGGTTAGTTCATGAATGCCAAGTTAAATTATTGCATTTTTTATGCGTACTTCATTTCTCTAACTTATATGAATGTGTATATGTAAGCAATACTATTACTCTATTTTGGATAAGTATTCCAGATTATATGTATATCGATTGGGATCACCACAATGATGAGAGAGGGATATTGAGGGGCAGTTGTAGGGTCCATGGAAAAGAAGAGATGAATTGTTTGTTAATCAAGAATTTGAGTCCAAGAAAGCCATGTAGATGACAATCAAACATTATTGCATGAAGGTCCATCACAAAGAAGTAGCAATTGAGAATATGATGAATAAGTTGGTAATGAAATGTCGCAATCATGAAGATTAACAAACATTATTGCCCCTAGCTAGTTAGGACAATGAAACCAAAGAATGGAGACATGTGAGTAATTAGTAAATAGCATGGAGATCACAATTGTCTCAACCAATAGTTTTCCTAGGGTCACATATAGTTTGATTTTGATGTTATTACTTCACTCATACATGTATGCTTATTGTAATATTTATTTTAGTTAAATATGTCGTAAATGTGTTGGTATATGTTGATATAAGTGATGTAATTTTGCATGATAGAAATGATAAAGGAAGAACAATCAGTTTCGGTATAGTTGATACAACATCTTATAGGAAGAAAGGCCTGAAAAGCAAAGAAGAAAGTTGTCGCGACAATCTATGATGATTTGAAGAGATCTTTTGCATATTTGCCTCGATCGTGTGATTGCATGCTTTGATTTTCGTTGAAAAATTTATAAATATAATTTTTTTGATTTATTTTTTTATATGATTTTTGACTGAATCTGATTTTCGTCAAAAAATTCATAAATATAATTTCTTTTAAAATATATATTTTTTAAAGTTTTTGACGGAATCCGTTTTTTGTCAAAAAAATTTGACGAAAAATAATTCTGTCAAAAATTTTCGACGGAATAATATTTCTGTCGAAATCTTCAATGAAATATGTTTTCCGTCAAAATTTCTGTCTTTAATTTTGACGGAATATCTTTTGTCAAATATTTTCATCAAATTTTTTGACTTACCTAATAGTGTATCTCCACAGTGACACGTGGCAATATTCAGTTAGTTGTGCACAACTCATTAGACATTATATATGCAACTCACAAGAGCTCGTGAGTGGTTACTGCGCATCTACCATACATAAATAAGGAGTTCCACATCAAATATGTACACAACTAACTACATTAATCAAATAAAATATTCAAAAATAGCAGTAATTCAATATTTTTGAACAAAATATTAAATTATTTTTTTGGCAATATTACAGTCGTCGTGCCACGCATCATTCAATGGCTACAATTAGATTTTACAAGCATTGATAGTGATAATTTTATAAAATTACTCGGTAGGGCCCAAAAAGAAATGTCATTTAAATTGATGCATATTTGACCTATAAATATTTATATATACATTATTTTAAATTACAGTTATAATCATGTTGAGATCACTAAAATTATGAATATAAGTGATGTAATCATAATTTCTGTATACGAGAATCATCAATATTTGAATATTACAGTCAAAACAGAATGCAATTTAAAATCAGTATAAATACGTAGATATTAAGTAGTTAAGAATATATAAATATAGTTAAGCAGTTAAGAATATGAACATAGTTTATTGAATGTAAGCTGTTTAATTAGCAATTTAAAATCATGATGTGGACCTAGCTTCTCATTTCTCTAGAAACTAAACAAAACCCAAATAAATAAGGTTGACCTTTAAACATAGACAAATACATTGCAGACGTGAGCTTGCATGCGCGCCTAGCTAATTTTCTATTGTGAAAATAACTTGTTGAATTATTTAATGTCTGACCCGAAAGAAGAATTTATTTTTGAGAAAATATAATGGACAAGAAGAAAAAATAAATAAACAAATACTTTAGTCAATTCTTACATAAAGGAATATGATTATATATGTATACAAGTCATGATCCTCTCATTTCTAAGAAACTTTTTGATTGACTCTTAACAAATCTATAGCATGATTACATTGTTAGAGGAGGATCCCTTAAGCCATAACCAGAAGAACTACTTCTCAACCATTGTGCACTCATTTCCCCATCATTTCTCTTCACAACTGGCACTTGCTGTGGTTGAAAGGTCTACACCATATATACCCTACTATGATCAAGAAGCTTATCCACAATGCTAGTGAACATGATCGTCGCAAGAAAATCAATTGCTTGATTTCTTCACTTCGTTCACTTCTTCTAGCTCAAGATCAAACGGTACTTTAAGTCATCTCTTCCCTTCCTCTTCTCTTTAAAAAGCAACTTTGTGCTCATACAAGAAAAATCCTTCTCTAAATTGGTAGTAAAATCTTTTGTAAGCAACAACTTCAAGAAATTAAGAATGGTTTATCCATCGCTACCATGATTGTTTCAACAGATTAGTTGTCCACTTGGATGTTTATTAGTCAAAATAATTTGAGAATACTAACTTGCATTTCCCCGGGTATGCTTTAATTATAACATTTCTTTTTGTTTTGTTGTTGTTGTTGTTTTTTTTTGGTTTTTTTTTTTTTTTTTTGGTTTTTTTTAGCCAATTGAAAGACAGTGTGGTATTTGTTAAAGTGTGAGGACTAATTAATAGTATCTAGTGGTGCTTCCGCAGGTGAAAAAGACAACTCATAGATTAGATTATGAGATTCTAAGCTTTGTCAATATATAAATTTTCCCTTTGCAGCTGACTCAACAAAAAAAAAAATGTGTTTATTTTTTTTTAAATAAAATAAAATGATGTGGACCCCACATTTTTTCTATCTGCTGTACATTTGCATCTTCTACAATATCAGCAAAAGTTGCAAAACCATATAAGAAAAAGCTAGGATTTTCTAATCAAATTAATATTTGTTCTAATTATGAACATCAAATGATTTTCTGATATTAAACTTAACACGTTAAAGTCTGTATCATTTGATCTTCATAATTGGAGCCAACATTAATATAAGGGAAATCATTGTCTCATTTTAGATGAGATAACTATCTCATGTTTCTCTCACATAAAAAGTTGTGCCACCATTTTTTTCTTTTTTCTTTTTTTATGGATGGTGGGCCCACCACATTATGTATCTATGGTAGGAGATACTTATCTCCAATAACATGAGAAAAATAGAACCTTTAATATAATTAGAAAATTCTTCGCTTCTTCTTAATTATATATTGAAAAAACATTAGTTAGAATCCCAGATTATAATCTAGGAGTTTTTTCCACCAGTAGGTACTATTAATTAGTTTTCTAAAGTTTAACTGATACCACTCTGTCTCTCTATCTGAATTGGCATAAAAAAAAACCCAACTACGACAACAAAAGAAAAGAAAATATTATAAAGCATACGTGGAAATGCAAGTTATAGAAGGTCCTCCCCTCCCATGCAAGGGTTCAGAGGAATAAGCATTTAGAAAAGAATTAAGCCCCATTATTTTCAGTATAGTGTTATTAAATTTGACACCAAAAAGTCTGTTCATATTAATTTGAATGCACAGATTGCAAGTTTACAAAGGAGAAATCACCTGCCCTAAATTTGTTAAAAATCTACTACAAGGAAGGTACATGGATTCGGTAACAACCCGCACCATTAATTAAGGTAATTACCGTTAATTAAGGTAATTAATGATTTAATTGTGATAATTAGAAAATAATTTCATAATTGACCCTAATAATTATTATAAAGCTTTAATAATTATAATTAGTGGGTAAGAATGCTGAAAGTCGCTTTTCGGAAGAAAAGTGCAGATACCGGTTCTGTTAGTCGGTATAAATGCGTACCGAAAAAGTATCCCGGATTATTATAACAAGTGCATGATAATTACTAGAATAATATGTAGGACTTGTAAAACGAGTTTCATGTCAAAATAATGAGATATGATGCCAGAACTAATACTGGCTATGGAAAAGCGCATACCGGAAAGGTGCTCCGAAAAATAAAATAAAAACATGATAATTCTTATATAATTGAGTAGGTTAATATTCCAAATTTTGGGATTAAGATCTTTTGCGTAGCTATTAATGCTAATACTGCGCGTTAAGTGGTCATGTGGCTATTTATACACTCATTAGTGGGCACAAAACCCTAGAGTCAGAATTCCTACGAGAAGGGAGGCTGAGCATTTGCTCTATACACTGTTCCATTGTCTCTTTCCCTTGCCTTCACCCTTTCTTCATGGAAAACCACAAATTGATCACCTTTTCTCTTGGTTTTGCCTTGTAAACACCTTGTGGTGGTGTTAGGTTGAGTAGGGAGCTTGTGTTTCTGAGTTTGGTGGCTGTGTGAAGCATGTTGGGGGCTGAGTTGTGTTGAGTGGGTGTTGTGGACCTTTTCCTTGGTTGTTGGAGCTTCAAGGAGCCTTCTTTGTGAAGAAATGTCATAGCTTGGTGCCATTTCGTGCTCTTTGGTAGGCTGAGCTGTGAGGGATCATTGGTGAGCTCCAAGAGCACATCTTGCTCTGTTTTGAGCTTTGGTAAGTTTTACCAACCTTGATCATGTGTTTTAAGGGTTTAAAGGTGTCATCTTTGCATGTAAATGGTTAAGTAAATAACCAACTGGTATGTTAACCTAAGAGGGTATAAAAATGCATGCTTTAACGTGTTGAAGTGTTAAAAATGGAACCTTGGAAGGATATCTTCATGAAATGCAGAAACTGCATTCTGTCGTGAAATATCCGGATATTTGTCGAATAAATATCCGGATATTAGATATCCGGATATGATATCCAGATATTGGATATCCGGATATTGGATATCCGGATATGAGGATGTGGATATCCGGATATGGTCAGTGAGATATCCAGATATTGCATATCCGAATATGTCCCCAAAGAATATCCGGATATTTTGGGATTTCGAAAAACAGTAGCTTTACTATGCATACAGTAGGCTATTGGGGGTTTGTGGACCCTAGATTGATGAAGTGGAACTTCTGTAATTAATGAAATAAGTCAGAATCAAGTGATTAAGGGCTTATGGCTTGGTATGGAGCCTTAAGACGTAAAACGTAAAGGAAAGACGTTGTCTTTAAGTTGTATGCTTGAGGTGTATATTTATTGATATAGTGTTGGTCCATAACAGATTGTGATTCAGCTGTGTTTGGACTTTGAGCTGTGGACTCTTGGCTTTGGGTGTTAGCTTGCAAGGTAAGCTTTCGTGTCCTCGGTTTAGCCATGTTGTGGTTCCACCATGTCCCATGGGGAGATTCTATATGCATGTTGTGTTACATGCTTTTGAACATATGAAATGTTGATTGAACTTTACATGTAATGGCTTTTAATATGCATGTGTTGTTCCATCTTGACGGTAAGCCTGAGTATGTGGCGTCATACAATACGGTAATCCGGGGTGGATGCAAGTGGCGTCTTGCACTATATGTAGGAGATAGACGTATTCCTGCATTTCTCTGGCCAGTAGAATAGTATTGACACACGACATGATTATCTGCTGCATTGCACTGTTTTAGAACTGATGATGATGAACTGCTTTTAAACTTATATTGCACATGTAAGTGAGCTTGGGGTGGAAGATCCTTGAGGACCCCTTGTCTTACTGAGATTTCTTGTTAGAGATCTCACCCCACGTTTGGTGAATGCTTATTTCAGGTTTAGATAGTATGAGGGCTGATGTCTCTGGCGGCAAGAGGCCAGTGCTGTGATTGATGATTATGTTATTACTGCTTTGATGATAGCATGACTGGATTGGATGCTGTTTATGTTTTCCATATCTTTATTCTTATGCTGTTGATGTTGAGACTGATGTTGGGCTTTGTTGCATTATTTGGTGAGCATGGGGTTTGTCCATGTCACTTATTATTAGTGTTTTGAGCTGAGTTGTATAATCTGATAGTTGGTCCGGTCTACGTGATGTAGTTCCATGACTAGAGACTTATACTGATGTTATTTATTTAATGAGGTATTTCAGTTAGCTGCTTTATTGTAATTACATACAGGCAATGTTTTTATTAATTGATTAATAAGCAAGTTGGTAATGATAATAAAATCATAATTGAAAAGAAAAAGATATTCCGCATTTTTAATTAAGCGCAGCTTAATACGATAGTATGATAACATTACCGGATATATACGGGGTGTTACATTTATGGTATCAGAGTCTGGTTCGAGGGAAAACCTGTATGTATTGCAATTGCTAGGTTGTTTGGTTGTGTCTGTCTTATGTGTTTACTCCGTCGAATGTTATTATGATAATGCATATGTGATCACATTGCGTGGGCCTGATCAACTCATAATTTGTGTAACTTGTGCAGAGTCATGGTAAGATCCGAGAGAACACGAGACACTTATGAGGATCAAACCGATCCGGTCCTGACTGCATTGGCTTGTAAGCTAACACCCAAAGCCAAGAGTCCACAGCTCAAAGTCCAAACACAGCAGAATCACAATCTGTTATGGACCAACACTATATCAATAATTATGCACCTCAAGCATATAAGCTAACACAGAAGAAGTCCAAACACTATATCAATAAGTCCAAACACTATACCTGATTGCATTGGCTTGTAAGCTAACACCCAAAGCCAAGAGTCCACAGCTCAAATTCCAAACACAGTAGAATCACAGTCTGTTATGGATCAACACTATATCAATAATTATGCACCTCAAGCATATAACTTAAAGACAATGCCTTTCCTTTACGTTTTACGTCTTAAGGCTCCATACAAAGCCATAAGCCCTTAATCACTTGATTCTGACTTAGTTCAATTAATTACAGAAATTCCACTTATCAATCTAGGGTCCACAAACCCCCAATAGCCTACTGTATGCACAGTAAAGCTACTGTTCTTCGAAATCTCAGAATATCTGGATATTCCTCGGGGACATATCCAGATATGCAATATCCTGATATCTCACTGACCATATCCGGATATACAATATCTGGATATCCAATATCCGGATACCATATCCGGATATCTAATATCCGGATATCTGTTCGACAAATTTCCGGATATTTCACGACAAAATGCAATTTCTGCGTTTCGTGAAGATATCATTCCAAGGTTCCATTTTTAACACTTCAAAACGTTAAAGCATGCATTTTTATACCATCTTAGGTTAACATACCAGTTGGTTACTTACTTAACCCATTTACGTGTAAAGATGACACCTTTAATCCATCAAAACACATGATCAAGGTTTAATAACTCACCAAAGGTTCAAAACAGAGGCAAAGGCTGCTCTCGGAGCTCACCACCAACTCCAAAGGTTCTGACCTCAAGAGTGCACGAAAATACCACCCAAGCAAGGATCTTTCTTCATAAAGGAAGCTCCTTGAAGCCTCACAAACCAAGAGCCACTCCTTACCACAACCAACCCAGCAAGACAACCCTTAAATCCTTCCCAAACAGAACCCCACAACTCAGAAAAGGCACCCTAAGCACTCTCTAATGCTCGCACTCAAGTGTTTACTTGGTCAAGAAGAGAAACAATGATCAAAGGTGGTGACTTTGGTGAGAAAAGAGGAAGAAATGGAGAAGCAAGGTGGCTGGTCACATGGCTTCAGCAAGGTTCACGTAGGGAATGTGTATGGCCTAGGGTTATGTGCCTTAGTATGCATATATATAGCCACAAGGCCACTTAACACTCAATATTAGCATTAATAGCTATGCAAAAGATTTTAATCCCAAACTTTGGAATCTTAACCTACTCATTTTTCAAAGATTTTTCATATTTTTATATTATTTTTTGGAGCACCTTTCCGGTACGCGCTTTTCCATAGCCAGTATCAGTTCTGGCATCTGATCTCATTATTTTGACTTGAAACTCGTTTTACAAATCCTACATATTATTCTAGTAATTATCATGCACTCATTATAATTTTTTGGGATACTTTTTCGGTACGCATTTATACCGACTAGCAGAACCGGTACCTGCACTTTTCTTCCGAAAAGCGACTTTCATCATTCTTACCCACTAATTATAATTATCAAAGCCTCATAAAAATTATTAGGGTCAATTATGAAATTATTTCCTAATTATCACAATTAAATCATTAATTACATTAATTAACGGTGCAGGTGCTTACACAATGCAACTCAATGAGTAAATAGTAAAACAATAACAGGTAGGACTTCACTACAATGAGTCATATTGGTTAATAAGATAATAGAAGATTAGTTAGGAGAAAATTTAAAATGTTGATAAATACTAAAAAATTTATAGGATAAGATCCTAAAAGTTAAGTGGATAAGCATTATATCCCACTTGGATTGTGACTATTGTTAAATTACAAAAAGGGGCTTCAAGTCACTAATGGATGAGGAGAGAGGTCAGGGGCAAGGTTGTCATTCTTAGAGTTAGTGTTTCAAAAGAAAGAGGATAAAGGAAAAGAAAAAAAAGGAAAAGGATCAAAAAACTTTATCACCTTTCTTCTTCCTCCGTCGCCTCCTATAGCCGCCCCTCTTGTGCGCCCCTACTTTTTGCCAATCATAGAATTTTGCTTTTACCTTTGGTGAAGCAAGCCAAGGATTGATTAACTCTTGAAGTATTATGAGGAAACATAGGAGATTGAATATTGGAGTAATCAAAGCCAAAATAAATATATATTTTCGTACATTTTGGCTTGTAGGTGTTAATCATGGCAAATATTTCATTGTTACTGCAATATATATCTTGATTTGCATTGGTAGATGATAAGTGTCAAACATACTATCTTTCTAGGACCGAAAATATGTTAAATGATGTTAAAACTAGTGAAGAACAATTTATATGATCAAATGCAAAAGATTTTAGGGTTTTAATGTTTGGACATGACTCTAACTTCAAATTATATTGGTTTCGAGTTTAAAATGCTAAATCACAACATTGATGAATCAAGGAAGTTGGAAGAGACAAAGTTTAAGTCAAATGAAGACCAGACAAAGCTTATTTCGTTTATATAATTATCTTTATCTCTACCATGTGCGTACTTTCTGTCTTTTTTATTAGAACTGATCAATCTAATAGTTGATTATAGTTTGAGGGTTAGAACCCTAGATAGGAATATTGGAGTTTTGTGTTAGGAATGTGGCTTCCATACTCAAGAGGGGGGTGAATTGAGTATTACAAGATTTTCGCAAAAGCCCCCTTCTAGTTTCTAAATAATCATTTCAAGCAAACTTTGATATGTGAAAAGGTAATCCAGACAATCCATAATGTATAATATAACACAATTGTAGAACTTATACTGGCACATACAAGATATCAAAGAATCAATTAAAGTGCTAGAAATAAAGAGCTTAGAGTTTAGAGAATTACTAACACAATATATCCTGGTTCGGTCACCACCACTTGTGACCTACGTCCAGACTGAAGCCGCTCGATCAACTCTTTCACTAACGGTCAAGCTTCACGGGTGCTTGACAAACCTTTACAATCTTCCAAGATTTCGGGTTCTTGGATACCTTTCAATCTCCAAGTTTACGGGTACTTGGTAACCTTACAATTCACTCCAAATTTACTTAGGTATTTGGCTACCTCTCAAACAATGGGTCTCACAACCCTTTCAACTCAATAATACAAGGAGGGAAATATTTGGAAATGAATATACACTCTCAAAGTGTGGATATACAACTTGAAGCACTATGGGTATATGGATTTTCAAGATATGAGCTCAAATATGTTTGATCATTGAAATATATGAAAGAATATGCAAATAATAGTGTAGAAGCTCTCAAATCATCCTTATGATGTGTAGGAATGGTGATCAATACGTTTTAGGGTCATAAGGAATGTATTTATAGTGTTTCCATTGAAAACTAGCCGTTTATAGCCGTTTATGACCGTTTTATGCATTCTGCCCAGTAAGTATTCGAATACTTTTCGTGTGGTATTCGAATACTTCATTTATAGCCGTTTATGACCGTTATAAGCCTTTTTCCCAGAAAGTATTCGAATACTTTTCGTATGGTATTCGAATACTTCATCAGGTATTCGAATACTGCATCCGGTATTCGAATACTTTATTGACAGCAAGAACACTGTTTCGTATTTTGGGCATAACTTGAGTTATACTTGTCGGATTGATGTGATCTTGATATCGTTGGAAAGATAAAAGAAATATCTACAACTTTTATGAATACCACAAGATCCAAATCCATCATCTTAGATACGAAAAATTGTATGGAAGGCAGAAGCGAAATTAAGCAACAAATTTTAGGTTCAAATGTGTTCTAGCTTGCTTCCAACCACTTTTTGTGAAAGATCTTGACTTGATAAATATGTTTTGAAGTTGTAAAATATGTCAAAGATCTTTTCCTTGGATTTTTCAAATTTATTTCAAGTACATAAAGATTATGATTATGCAATTTGAAAAAGCACGTTTGCCTTGAGAAAAACTTTGAGCTCATGCAATGCAATCTACCATATATCCTCACATATATTCTAAGTCCTAAAGATATAATCCAAATATGATTTTAGACTTAGCTTTATGTCTTGTGTCTTGGATCTTTTCTTGAACTTGATGCTTTGACTTGTTGGATATGACAATGCTTGACACTTTGTTGGTTTTGATCATTTTTCACCATGGTTATGATATTGTGCTTCTCTTAGATGTTGTCCATGGTTAGTTGTCTTTGATCTTGGTGTTGCTCTTGATCCAATGATCTTGCCACTTTGATATAACATCACTCTTCTTGTGTGGCTACATCATACATGTTCAAAATCCACATATGATTGATGCTTTTCGCTATTGATCAATGCACTTCTCTTTTTGTTGTTGCCACTTTGTTATCATCAAAACATACCTTGTATCTACATTTTGATCCTGAAAGGGGGTAGGATAACAATTTATATGCATGCTAGGAATAGATGTATATTTAATTGCAGATGCTTAAATTATTGGGTTCATTGCTTAATGCCATGAGGAACATTGCAAGGAATTGGGGTTCCAATTGGGATTAAAGGGTTAACCTTGCAAGGAATTGAGGGTTAACTATTCATATTTTTAGATAATAATTTATCTGAGTAATTATATAATTGAGTATTGTATAAATCAATCCAAAGTAAGAAGTGAGGATCATATGGTGAGTGTACTCTAGCTACAATGTTTTTCTCATATTTTCACAAATCAATTCTCATTTTTATTGTTCTACTTCTCATAACAAAAAGTCAAAAACAAGTCTTTATTTTCAGTTCTCATTTTTACCAAATCGACAATATTTGTCACAAATTATTTGAACTCCTCCATTCTTGAAAGGACAATTATTTGATATTCGATCTCAATCCTTATGGAGACGATATTCTACTTACTTTCTATATTACTTGTGCGATCGGTATACTTGCCGGAGATCATCAGCGAGCAAGCCAGCAAGGAGGCTTTAAAGTTTACATTTCTTTTATGTTTTCTCGCTGAGTTTGTTCGCTATAGTGTGCAACTCAGTGAGCTATAACGTGAAATAGGACTCCTTTGGCTTTCGTTTGGTTTGAGTCTTGTCTTCCTTTGGCTTCCTTGGTCCATCAATGCTCTGATATAGCAATTTTAATATGAAACATGCATTTTTCGGTCGGTATCTTACCAAGCATGAAAATTAGAAAAGTCTTTTGCATATAATATCATTTACCATGTCTTTGAGTATATTTAACATTACTTAGCATACTTTTTACCCTAAAGACATGATATAATTCACACTTAAAGTATTAAGTTTGGAGTGCATTTGTCTCCTTTTAGTGTACCCACCTCAACAGGTGCTGCTGTTATTCAAATGTTGGGTTTGAATGTATCCCATGTGATTTTGCTTTTATGATTATTGTATTTTATGAGAAGAATCAAAGGTATTGGGTTCACAAAAGTGGGTCTTGTATACCAAAAAAAAGTGGGTCTTCCTCCAATTTTTCTATATTTTTGTGTTTTTTGTATTGGTTATTTACTGGAGTTATCGTTATAGATTATTTTTGTTACTAAAGAATATACTAAAACTTCAAAAACAAATGTTTGTAGACGCTAGTACGTTCCATTAGTATATTATATGTTTATAAAAATATATATATATATATATATATATATACATATTAAGAAAAGGATATTCTTACTACCCATTTTTCTACTACCACTTCACTATCACTTTAATCACCATTGGATTCAAAAGTTAATTTTTTTTTCTCTTTCTTCATTCAACTTTTCTTCTAATCCAATGATGATTAAAGTAATAATGAAATGATAATAGAAAAAATGAATAATAAGAATATCCTACCTTCCTACCCTACATATTATATGAAGAGAAATGTTAGTCTTCAATGACAAGAAGGAGAATAATCCTCTGCACACCCAATGATAACAGTGTTCATCCCTGGATCGCACCTAAAAATTGTCTCGGCGGGAGATAATTTTTTTTTTCTGCCAGAACAGAAAAGATATCCCTTATATAAATTTGTACTTTTCATTTTAATATCCTGTCATGTTTTGTATGGATTATATTTATCTTATTTTGTACGAGAGAAATAAAATTTTTTACGCACACAAAAAAGAGATGAATCTCATTTCTTTCTTCTATCAACCTCCAAGGGTAGCTCAATTGACAACTGAGTTCCCAAGGGTTTGCTTGAGTCAGGGGGTCAAACCCTGACCCAAGTAAATTCATGAAAAATATTTGGAGGCCAGAGGAGGAAAGTGTCTCCTTCTCGATTTGGGGATTAATCTCATCCTTCCTCCAGTAGCGAAGCTCAATGCACCCGCTGTTCCAATGAGGGACTAGCCTACAGGGCCGTACCCCAAGGACAAGGTGACTGGAGGAGGTTGAATGAGAATACCTTCAGGTTATACCAAAAAAATAAAATAAATTATTTCCGTTTCTTTATTTTGAATATATTGTGTGGTATCTTATGAAAGTGTTGTGACTACCGAGAATCAAGGTGTCTGAAATTGCTAGGTACATGTCAGTTTGCATGTTAGACTACTGGTATAAAAAAAATTTGGATCTTCGATAACTTTAATTGAGGCGAGTGTCTTTTGAGTTTTGTCTTTTTTTGACTATAACTTTCGGACCACAGCATGTGAATAGAATGGAAAGGTGAGTAAAAAATTGATTTTATTATAGGTTGAAAACATTGATTATAATAATCTATCTTGTACTTTGAATAAAAAAGTAATATAAACAAATGAATGTCCATATGTTACGTAAGTCATTACGTTCATTATTGTTTACTTTAATGTTTATTTCATTTTTCTAGTCTACCTTAGTTATTGCTTGAATCGTTCATTTTTATATATTTTTTTAATTTATAAAAAATTAAAATAAGATATAAAAATATAAAAGAAAAACTTTTCTTCTTTATTTTTTTTTTCGTTCAGTTTTACTTTAATTTTTTTTCTAGGTAATCAATACATCATTTATTTATTCATTAATATGTTGGCTCTAAATTTTTATTTACTTGTATATTTTGTTTTTTCATGTTAATTTATTTCTTAATTTCTTTGTAAGTTAGAATTTAGCTTTATTGTTAAATTTTTAATCAAATTGGGTAAAATAAAATTCATGCAAATCAATTTAAGGTAACTATCTTACGATGGGTATGTTGGGGTTGCAGTGTGATCTAATCTCCACCATTCCTCACGCATAATGAATTCTCGAGCCTTCGATTTCAAGACCAATTTGCAAAAGAAAAAAGGTTTTTCAATTTTCCTAATAAAATTTTCGGTGATAGCTCCATTTTCAAAATTGGTCGTTACAATATCTATGCATGAGTAACGAGTATAGTAATGAGTAATGCCTTATGCTATGAAATAGATATATATATAAAGTAATAAAGAGAAATATGACAATTCATGCTATGAGATTTAGGAGCAATTACCATCTGTTTTGAATTGTTTGTATTTGTGATTGCAAAGAGACTTGGCCAAATACGGGGCTTCCTTTGGGGAATTAAGCCTAAGACTGATGACTCTTGGAAGTCCCAAGATCAATTACGGATTCTCCTAGAGGACAGCTTAAGGAGTAATCTACACTTGAGAGGTGACAATTGTTATTATATTTAGTGATCATTATGAGATGCTTATGTTTGATTATGTATGCATACATGATGATTGCTATTTTATGGAATATCTAACCTTTTTATGCAGGAAAGTGAACCAAAGTGAGGATAGGTCCTCAAAATCATTGAAATTATTGAGATCGTACGGATCTCACTCCTTTGAGGACATATTATAGGTTCACAAGGTGAAGGAGCTACTAACACCCCAAGCCTTAGGCTTAGCTTCATGGATGTTGAGAGTTACTCGAAGAAGGACACTTATACTATTTTATGTTTTGTTATTAATTATGGGGAGACATAGACCTTCATGTTTTATTTTTTTATGCTTTGATATGTTTAGTTTGATGATAAGACATGATGTATTTAATCATGATAGATAAGTACCTTTTGATATTTTTACTAAATTTAAGAACATGTTTGATACTTAATGGAGGGGCGTTGGTGTCGTGTTTATTTGTTTATGTTGAAATATGCATGATTATGGATTTTTAGTGAAATGCAGTTCGAAACAGAGGTGTGTTTCTTACATATGGTGCTAGAATGCCCGAGGATGTACACTAAAGCACGCCGACCGAGTTTCAAATTTATTCCTTCCACCCATGAGTCCATCATTAAACCATCTACATAGTCAAGGAAGTAAGCTGAGGCGGACCCAGGGGAGGGGCTAGGGTTGGCCACGCCCCTCCCTGATTTTTAGAATTCTTTTAATTATATATATATATATATATATATATATATATATATATATATGAGTTTTATAAGAGTTATGTTGTAGGAAAATGATTGTGTAATGTTATAGAGATTCGTTTTGCGTGCCAGAGTTTTTTTTTTTTTTTTTTGCTGCAGGCCCCACAAAATGTTGTAAGTGTAGGAAAGTTTTTCTGGTCATGTTAAATGATAGATGATAAACCCTTTATATATATATATATATATATATATATATATATATAATTTTGGGCTGAAATAAAATAATTTTGGATTAAAAAAATTAAGTAATTGGGCTGAAAATTTCAAAAAACCTTAAACAAACACAACTTTAGAAATTGAAATTTTAGTTTTTTACAAAGGAAGTAGCAAACTTTTAGGGCTTAAATTTTTTTTTCAAAATTAGGCACACTTGATTATCAAGAGGGTGGCAAAAATCATTGTCGAAGAAGACAACAGGAAAACACACAAACATGGATTCCAATTTTTTGAGCTAAATATTGGGGAAGGAAAAGAGCCTGCATCCATTATCGAATGGAAGATAATCAAGACCAGACTTCAAAATTGAATGGAAAACCAATTTCTTGATGATTCTTTGATTACATATGTTGAAAAAGAGATTGTTTTGAATTTTAGCACAGATTCAATCATATAAGAGTTTAATAATATGAAAAAACGTAGAGCAAGAGTTAAGTGAATTGACCTTAAATTTTGTAATAAAACTCTTTCAAACTCTTTATATTAGGTTCATATATGATTGTATGTACTTTTCTTAATAATATATAATAATAAAAAATTCACCCCCCTCTATAAAAATTTATGGGTCCGCCACTGGAAGCAAGGTAAAGATTCCTAGATCAATTTTACCCCGATTCCTTGCATTTTAAGCAGTTAATCGGTATAACTCTTGTTGGGTCCAATAGTGCTTGTTGGTGGCTTGTGTTCTTTTAAGGACGTTCCCTTTACTTAGTCCATCAAGAGAACGCATTCGTTCTCTCGATATCAACCCAGTTGCGCAAGTGCACATATCAAGTAATAAATGGGATTATTAGTGCCTAGATTATCATTCCCACGAGGATAGAACTCTAAATAATACCTTTAACTATTTTAAAAAGAATTGTTAAGAAGAGAAAAAATAGTATCTAAACTGTTTGGTCATTCGTTCCCTACTACCTTGAAGATGTTCCCTCAAGATAATAGGTTCAGTTTGACTCTAAACACTCCTCGCATCGTTATGTATCAAATCCTTTTTGATGTGCGAAGGAACGATAAAATTCATTGGAGTTTTGATTGTATGGCCACAAGAATCATAAAGGAGAATAACTAAAAGATAACAGTATTTAAGAGACAATAAGATGGTTGGATAAAAATAGTTTTTAACACAAGAAACAGATCTGTTGTTCCATTCTTAAATAGTTCTACTCTCAACTTAAGACTTAACCCTTCTGAATCTGTTAAGGTCTTTTCACTGACAACTCTAATTCCTCAGCTCATGGACTTTAATGGCTCACAAGTTTCTATATTCCTATGATTCCCTTGACTCCAACAGTTACTAAGTTCAAAACCTTCAGAGAACGAGTTGGTTCCTTATTCCTAAGGCAACCAGTAACATTATTTTCACAACCCTACCTTCCTCCTATGATTAAGTTGTCTGAAATCCCTTCCTTATGGAAGCTTCTCTCTCAATTTGAGCTCAATTTCCATTGATACATAAGGAGTTAAGCTTACTTAAATCACAGAAATGCAAAAGCTTCAGTACAAAAGTTTTGAGCATAGTTCTTAAGAACTTCACAGTTTTTCCATTCCAAAATAACTTAGCCATGGCTGAAAATATAAACATAATTATTTCAAACAGAAATCCCACAGACCCGAGATTCAATTTGAAGATAACAAAGGGAAGAGAAGAGGAATGACAAACATATATTAATAAGAAATAAAAATGGAGAAGTATGGGTAATGCTCGTAAGGAGTCTCAAATGGTGAAAAGAGAATGAGGGACGAGTTGTTGTCAAACTATTGCTAAAACTATACAAACAGAAACTTAAACTATCATACGTGATCTCTTCTTAAGAAATTCAATGTTTTCTTCGTGTTGGAACATCCTATTTATAGGCCAGAAGAGTAGATGTCAGATTTGTAATTCTTCCTGAGTTGTTCCTTGGTTGCGTGAAGAGGCGGTGTAAACAGTGCTTTTATGTGAAGCAAGTTGTTGGATGGGACAACTTAAGGTTGAGATTTGCCTTTTTCTTATGAGTCTCCTATGCTTGCTTTTCCTCTCACCCAATGGTAACTCTTTATCCTCTACTGTATACGTTTCTTCCTGCTTGATTGATGTACTTCTTTCTAATTTTTGAAAGTTTCTTTTCAACGTTTCCTGCAAAGTGGTCAGAGAGAGAAGGTTAGTGGAACATGTGTGTAACACCCCGTGTGCACTCGGTGTATTAACATACAAATGGTAATGGTGCAGCTAATTAAATGCAGAAGCTAACTTTTACTTTTCAATTATGGCGTCATCATTATTAACCTAGTTGATTACTTAATTCATTTTCAAAAGATTGTATGTATATACATTGCAATAAAAGCTAACTAAAATACCTCATATATAAAAATGTATCTAGTCACGGAACCACAACACGTAGTCCGGACAAAATCCTAATTTATTATACAACATGAGTCTAAATAAACAAAGCATAATCAATGTGGCATGGACAATCCTCATGCTCACCAAATAAGGCAACAAAGCCCAACATAGTCATAACTCAAATAGCAGCATAATGACAATAAACATAATCAACATCCAAGTATATCAGCATAAGCATGCATACATCAGTCAACTAAGCTCCGGCCTCCTGCCTTCCGAGGTATCAACCCAGTAGGTACTTGAACCTGAAAAATGTGTCCCAAAATGGGGTGAGATCTCTAAAAAGAAATCTCAGTAAGACAAGGGGTCCTCAAGGATCTCTCCACCCCAAGCTCACTTACATGTGCAATATAAGTCCAAAAGAAGTATAATAATATAAGTTCCAAAATCAGTGCATTGCAGCATATAATCATGTCATGTGTGTCAGAATCCTACTGGACAGAGAATAAACATGCAGGATTTACATACGTCTACAACCTACAGTACAAGACGCTACTTGTACCTCACCCATAGAATCACCATATTGTATGACGCTACATACTCAGGCTTACCGTCTAGGTGGAACAACACATACATGTCATAAGGCATTTGCGCTTAACAGCTCAAGAGCATTTCAAGAAATATCATTTCATGAAAACACATCATGCATATAAACCATCCGCCCATGGTGACGTGAATCGGCAAGTGTACCGAATCGCGCAAGTAATACAATGATAAGTCAAAGTTCGTATCCACAGAGAGTGTGTCTAAATCAATTAAAACTTTTCCTTTTAAGATTAAATTTTCAAAGATGTTTTTGACACGAATGTCAGGATTGTGTGGGAATTTGATTTGTAAAATTAAAAGACTTGTTTTTGGTTCTTTTTGAAAAAGAAATGAAATAAGGGTTTAAATATGTGAGAAAAGCGCTGCAGTTAGAGAACACTCACCAATGATCCCCACCTTTTACTCTGGATTAAGTTAAATATTAATATATAAATCATGAACTTAGATAATTATCAGATAAAGGTATCAATAGTTAATTCTCAATCCCTTGAGGAATTAACCCTTTGATCTCATATAGAACCCTAATTCCTTGAGGTGCCCTATATGAGATCAAGCATAAAGATCGATAATTAAAACATCTACAATATGAATCATGTCTATGTCTAGATCATGTTCATACCGTCGTTCTATCCCCTTTCTGGATTAAAGACCTCAGATCCCTCTTGTTGGCCCTAGTCCTCAGATTTATTATTACTTACTAGATTGATCGGATCTAATAATAACAATAACAATACGATCAGAATAGAACGAAATTCAAAAGATGAATATATCAATAAAACTCAATCCATTGTATCAGGGGTTCACAAGGGTTCGTGACCCTAACTACAGCAAAGAGGTTCTAGCCAACCATTATCATGGCTAGAATCCAATATTCAATTGAAAACATAAACTAAAAGAACTACAGAAAGGTAGAAGAAGAGATCTCTCTCCAGAGCTTCCGCCTCCGAATGACCTCAGTTGTTCAGAATATCAGATGTGCCTTCTAGGGTTGCCTTATACCCTTTTTATAACCTGAGAATCCTCCTTTTCTCGCAACTGACAGCTGTCCATCTCAATCCCACGCTTGGAGCGCAGGATCCACGCTCCAAGCGTGGAGCTTCTGCCTCTTTTTGTCTTCTCCACGCTTCAAGCGTGGAGTTCCACGCTTGAAGCGTGGACTCACTGTCTTGAAGTCTTTTCCCACGCTTCAAGCGTGGGTTCCTACGCTTGGAGCGTGGGGCTTCTGTCTGATTTTTCTTCTAGCTCCTTTATTTGTCATTTTCCTCCTGTAAATATGAAGAATCTGAGTGAGAGAGTGTCTGACAATTTTTATTCAATAATTTCACCACATATACACTTTTATACACAGTTTTAGATCTGATTTCCTGCTGTTTTTGATCTATAAAAGTATATATGCTGGGAGCATATCAAACAATTCCCAGATTTAAACATTGCTGTCCTCAGCAATAAACTGATTCAAACTTAGAAACATGTACAGCGGTGTTTCAACACAATATCAACCAAACACTTGAAGAAATCATTATGTCATGTCTGACTGAATTCTGCAAGAATTCTGATTATGCCATTAATTCTCTGAAAAATCATGAATGTAATCTGAACATCCCTCACCAAGACAAACTATATCACTCACACTCTTGTGTTTTTAGGGTATCAGACATACATAACCATCACAGCTGAAACACTGCCATAGGCTTGATCATATTCTCAAGATCCTTAAAATTGAAGGATTCAAACACATGCACTTAACTGATCAAAGGACTTTCAATGGTTTTAATTTGGCCTGGCTACAGGTAGGAATTTGTATGGAGAGTGGCTTCAATTGCTATGAGATTGACACTGAGAACAACACAATTTAGATAAGTTTAACTCATCAGTTTTGCTCCACTAACTTGCCCACAGAATTTTGGGAAGTCAATTCCTATATTTGACCAATTTATTCACAATGCTTCACCCGCATGTTTTTCTTTTCCCTTTTCTTTCTCTTTCTTTTTTTTTTTTTTCTTTCTTTTTCCCTTTCCAATTTGCTTAGTGTAGTGGAGCTTACCTTAGATATTTTCTCTTTTTTTTGAGAAAAATCAGTAGTTCAATCTCACTTAGGGTAAGTTCATCATGGATAGGTTAAGCAACATTTTGGTAATTACCAATGAATAGGCTCAGCTTAAAGGGATAACAATGGAAAAATTAATTATACAGGTGAGCTATATGGCCAGAGCTATCAAGAACAAATTGCCTTATCATATCAGTTAAAATGCATGCCTTGTAGAGAAACAAACCAAGTTCTAAAGTGTCAGTACAGTGAGGCCTCTCAGGAAAAAAAATATTACTGTATAGGCTCAAACCTCAAGGCTATGATTTCAGACTAGATTTTCACAGAGATATCAGGCATATCATTTATTCTAGCACATAATTTCAGACAGACGAACAATTCTAATCTCTACTCATGCCAAGTGACATCATGCCAAAATTTTCAAAGCTTAATGTACTTCCTAAGATGAACTCAATCATTTGTTTAAGGAAGCAACATCTAAATCTGAGATTATCAATAGGCATATTCCAAACAACAGGCATATTCCAAAAAAATTTTTTGCTGAATTTTTAAAATTACTTAAACCAAGACAGATATTTAAAACTGAAAATGTAAGTTGGTTAGAATATCTCCCCTGAAATGAAGTGTGGTTCCACAATTGCAGCTAAAGCGCAAGAACAGGTGGGCAAGGTCATCCACCATTCCCAGATTTTAGAAATTGCTGTCCCCAGCAATAACTAAGTTCAATCAATTAAGAACAGCTGCGCAATTAAAACACACATCATTAACAATATTATATCAGCAAAACAGTGAGAAAAACCCTGAGATGTTCATATCCAAACAGTAAACTTGACCCTAACAAAATCCTATTGGTCATTTAAAACAAAACACGAAAATTAACAACGTCCGAGAAAAAAAATAAAAGTAACAACAGCCAGTGATCACTCCTCCATGGTATACTGCTGGAAAGAGCTAGGAGGATCTGCTGGATCTATCCCCATCTTCAGGCACATGGCCTTCATCATAGCATGCATCTCGAGTATAATGGGAGAATCCTCATAGAGTGGCTGGCGAGCAGATGATGATGCTGCTGATGTCTGGGATGCTGGAGGTGCCTGAGGTACTGGCGGATCCTGTGGCTCTGGAGGGGGTATAGGATTGCCCTGGCTATTGAGAAGCCATGCTGCATGTTTTTCGGATTCCTTGTAATAACCTTCCAAGGCAATCTTTGTCATAGGCTTTTCAGCCTTTACATCCAATGGCTCATTAGCGGGAATTTCAACCCCAGCTCTAATACACAGATGGGAGATTAAAGAACTGTGAGCCAATAGATTATTTTCCTTGCTTTGGGTAATCATGTGGACAATCCTGTCAGATAGAATAGCAGCAATATTCAGATTTTTGTCCCCCATCAGCACATAATATAGAACAGCCCTCTCGACATTGACATCACTTTTGTTCGTAGAAGGAATAACTGTTGCATTCACAAAAGTGTGCCAGCTGATAGCCTCACCAGTAAGGCAGAGTCTAGTAAATTTTTCGGGTACATTAGTGAGACCCTGCCTAAACTTCCATTCAGAGAATGGACTGGTGATCTTTTCCCGAACTTCATCAGCTATGAGGAGCATTTCTTCCCGATAATACCCTTCTGACGGCTGCATCAAATTGAATAGTCGGACAAACTCACACTCAGCCGTAGGGTCATATGAAGTTTGCAGAAATTCTTCAATTGTCGCAGCATCAAATGACACTTCCTTCCCTCTCACCCAGCTCCTTCGGGTGGCATTGACAGTGTTCTTATCAGCATTGGCTAGAAATTCTCTGAGAATGCGCCCAGAACTGTCCTGTGGAAAGGTGACCAATGTCCTCCAGTGTCTCCTTTGAACTACTGAATAAATGTCATCAAAAAGTAGGAGATTCCCCAAATCGAACCCCCTCTCTTTAATTACATTTTTATTCAGCAGTTTAGTTTCATAAACGTCCTGCTTTTCAGCGGACAAAAATCTTCTGGAGTCAAAATTTGTGCGGGGTCTTTTCGTAGCAGATGACCCTTCGGTGCCCTTTTTCATTCTTTTCTCCTGAAACTCAGAAAAGTTCCCAATACATATGCATAACAATTATTATCAGCAGACAGATTCAGTTCATGACATCATGCACCTCAATTCCCAGATTTAATTTCAATCAAACATTCAAATCAACAGTCTCAACTTATTAATCATGCATATCAACAGTTCGTCCATTTTTTCATGACTAATACCACCAACCTTCATGATTAACCCCCCACTTATACAAAAATTATTATGCTCATTTTCAGTCAAAAATATCACATGCCAAAAATATCATACCTCATGCGTATTCAGCCGTTAAACACATACTACATACCAAAAAAAAAAATATCATACCTCTCCTATCCTCATAACCATCATCAAGTAATGAGAAAAAGGAAAAAGAAATGGTTACCTTGTCTCCAGCCATTTTGATCAAAGTTTGAATTTTATGCAGAAAATTGATCCTTAATCCAAGTGAACGGTGGAGAAGAAGAACTGTGGTGGAGATGATTGCGGTGCGCGGTGGTGAAGAGTGTGGTGGTGTGCGGTGGAAGGAGGTGATGTGCGGTGGTGAAGAGTGGTGGAGATGGAAGGAGAAGGAGAGGGAGAGAAGAAGAAGGAGGGAAGATGAAAGTGGAGAGGGAAAGGGAAGGGTGAGGGAGAAGGAGAGTGTGGAATGGTGAGAAATGGGGAATAGGTGAAGGGAAAAAGGAAAATGGAGAGAGTAGAGGAGAGGGGGGGCGCGGCGCTGGGGTAGAACACTTAGGGTTAAACATTTAAAACCCTTTCTACGCTTGAAGCGTGGAGTTCTACGCTTCAAGCGTAGACTTACTGCCCTTGTCGGTCCATATTCCTTTTCTACGCTGCAAGCGTGGAGTTCCACGCTTGGAGCGTAGACATTCTGTCTCTTGGCTTTTCAAATTCCCTTTCCACGCTCCAAGCGTAGGGTTCCACGCTTGGAGCGTGGGACTACTGTCTCTTTGTGTTTCCTGCGCTGCAAGCGTGGGTTCCCACGCTTGGAGCGCCCAGCTTCTGCTCAAACATCTTTTCTACGCTCCAAGCGTAGGGTTCCACGCTTGGAGCGTAGAACCTCTGTCCCAATTTTTCTTTCTTTCTTTCTTAAGCGCAGAGTTCTACGCTTCAAGCGTAGACTCTCTGGATCTTTTTCACTTTCTTCCTTCATTCAATTTTTTTAATTTTTCTCTGGTTACCTAAAAAAAAATGAAAACAAGATACAAATAAAAGGATAAAAATGTTGGGTTGCCTCCCAACTAGCGCGTGTTTAACGTCCCGAGCCTGACGGTTACCTCATTTAAGTTGCAATGGAATGAAGGCGCAAAGCCACAACTTGTTTCATTACGGGTCCTCCATGGAAGAACTTCAACCTAGAGCCATTGACCTTGAAGGGTCTGTCGTCCTCCATGGAAGATATCTCAACAGTACCATATGGAAAGATTTTTTTAATCACAAAAGGTCCTGTCCACCTGGATTTCAACTTCCCTGGAAAAAGTTTCAATCGGGAATTGTACAACAATACCTGCTGACCAGGCTCAAACTCCTTGTGTTTAAGTTTGCTATCATGATACTTCTTAGCTTTTTCTTTATAAATTCTAGAGCTTTCAAAGGCTGAATTCCTAAACTCATCAAGCTCTAACAGTTGAAACTTTCGTTTCTCAAGAGCTGTTGTGGCATCAAAGTTTAGGAATTTAATAGCCCAAAAGGCTCTATGTTCAAGCTCCACTAGTAAATGACAAGCTTTCCCGTACACAAGCTGATAGGGAGACATTCCTATCGGAGTTTTGTATGCAGTTCGGTATGCCCACAGTGCATCATCAAGTCTCTTTGACCAATCCTTTAGAGAAATACTGACAGTTTTTTCCAGGATTCGCTTCAGTTCCCTATTGGAAACTTCCACTTGGCCACTTGTCTGCGGATGATAAGGTGTAGCGACCTTATGCCTGACACCATACTTTGTTAACAAATTTTCAAAATGCTTATTGCAAAAATGAGAGCCTCCATCACTTATGATTGCTCTTGGCACTCCAAATCTGGTAAAGACATTCTTTCTCAGGAAGTTTACAACCACCTTCGCATCATTAGTAGGAAGAGCTGTTGCCTCAACCCACTTAGAAACGTAGTCCACAGCTACCAAAATGTACTGGTTGGAATAGGAAGATGGGAATGGTCCCATGAAATCAATCCCCCATAAATCAAATAGTTCCACCTCCATAATAGTGTTTAGAGGCATTTCATCTTTCCGGGAAATGTTCCCTGTCTTCTGGCATCTTTCGCACTTTTCAACATACTCTCTGGCGTCTTTGTGATAACACATATTTTATTACACTTATTTGTTACTCTATATTAGTATTTTTAGGATTTATTTGAATAAAATAATGATGTTTTGAGTTAATTTACATTTTTAATGTTTGATTGAGTTTAATTTATTTTTGTCGGAATTTTTCAACTTTACGTTACTTCTGTATTTTGGCCATATCTCGGTCCACAGTTGTCGGATTAACTCCGTTCTTGTTGGGTTTTTCAGATAACACAGAGGGCTACAATTCTTATGAAGAGCTCGAATCCCAATTCGGACTGGATGCTGGTCGATTTCTGACGCCAAGAAGAACATGTTTTGCTGAGATTTTAGACTTGTAATTAAGTTTTATTTTATTATTTTATTTTGCATTTTAGACGAATGGGCCGGGCTAGTCTGAATTGAGCCCAGCCCAATTTGGTTTGTGAACCCTAGGTGCATATGAAGCACAAGGGAAGGAAAACATTCGAATCATAATGTAATTTTCAGAATTGGGGATCAAGACATTTTCTCTGGAGCGTTCTTCGCGTTCTTCATCTTCTTCTTCTTCTTCTTTTTCTTTTATGCAATTTAATTTGTAATCATGTTTATCCTAGCCATGCTAGGCTAAACCCCCTTTTAATCAACCTAAGGGGAAGGGATTCCATGGATCTGTTTAGAGGATCTGCGATCAATCTCTAACCAGATTTATTTCTTTACCCTAACTCAGATCAATATCGTGCGATTGTGGATATTCGATCTGAGGTTCGCGATTGCGATTATGGGTGAAGAATGATCATCAGATTTGATGATCCGATTAACCTCAATTGGAAATAAGGATTCTGATTCAATTGGGATTAATCGTGAATTTGGTAATTTTTCTAATTCTTTAACCAGATTTGTTTCTTTTCCTAACTCAGATCGATATCGTGCGATTGTGGATATTCGATCTGAGGTTCGCGATTGTGATCATGGAAAAGGAATAATCATCAGATTTGATGATCCGATTGTTCTCAATTGCAAACAAGGATTTTGATTCAATTGAGATCAACCGTGAATTTGGTAATTTTTATCCAATGAAGGACGTCCATGGAACCCTAACCTTAGGTTGGTTAATTTTGAAATTACGAATTTTAATCCCAATTTTATATTCTGTCTTTTAAATTATTCAAACTGAAATCAAAACCCCCCCTTTTATTCTCTATTTTCAGCAACGATTTTCACCCAAACAATTTCCTTGAGAGACGACTTAGGGTTTCCACTTTACTGCAAATTTTCTGAACCCTAAATAAAAATAATTTTTAATTTGCACGAGTTCGACAGCTCGTGTCAAATTTGGCGCCGTTGCCGGGGAAATTGCATCGGTCTAAATCATTTTTTTTTGTGATACTTCTTGTTTCTTTTTCAGTTTGAAAAAAAAAGAAATTTTTTTTAATTTTCTCATTAATTCTGTTTTATTTTATTTGTTTTTCTTTTCTTCTTCTGTTTCTGTTTTTTTTTTTTAATTTAATAAAAAAAAAAATTGCATTACGGTTTACGGTTTTGGGCAATTTGGGGAAATTGGTAAAACTTCTGTTTGAGAGATTGGCTTCGGGAGTTCTCTTCCCCAAGGAATTCGACCTTCTGAGCATAAGTCACGCCCTAAAAGGGCGTGAGGTGACCCTTATTTTTGCCAAATTCAGCCGTTTACTAACCTTCTCTGCTGTTTCTTTGTTGTTTCAGGACGTGTCGGGTATTTCTGAATTTGTTCGACTTACTTTGATCGATCTGAAAATTGGTTAGCTGAAGGAAACGATCATCCCTATCAAAAGTCGTGGGGCTATGCCCCACGAATCAGGCCCTGGTTTCGCCAAATTCGTTCATTTACTATTTTATTTTATTTTTTTAAAAAATGTATTTAATTTTTGAGTCTGTAAGGTCAATTAGAGTTTAGGAGAGTTGGTCCCATAGCATTCTGAGGTCATTTGGTATTTCTCATAGATTTATTTTTGCTTCTGTTTGCTATTTTCGGCAAATTTTTGTGTCCTATCGTATGTTTTGTGACTAACTTTACTGCTGTATGCCTTTGCCTATGATGCATGACTAGGAGTACCACCAATGTTGATGATTTATATGCATATGACCCTGAGATAGAGAGATCATTGCACGCTGCTAGTAGAGCTCGTAGGTTGACTTATAGTAGGGTTGTCCCTGAGCATACCTTAGAATCTGTTGAGTCTGTTGAGTCTGTTTGTTTAAGTCCTTTACATAGTGTTTACTCTTTTGGTAATTTATTTGATTCTGTGACCATGGATAATAGAAGCTTAAAGCAATTGTCTGCACCTGATGTTAACTATCAGCCTTTTTGCATTCGTTATCTTGATCTTAATACTGGTTTTAAACTTAAGTCTAGTCTTATCCATTTGCTTCCCAAGTTCCATGGTCTTGCAGGTGAGGATCCATATAAGCATTTGAAAGAGCTTCATGTAGTCTGCAGCACTATGAAGCCACCAGGGGTGAATGAGGAGCAAATCAAGCTGCGTGCCTTTCCCTTCTCATTGGACAGTGGAGCTAAGGACTGGTTGTACTACTTGCCACCTTCCTCCATTGTAAGCTGGAATGATATGTCAAGATTGTTTCTGGAGAAATTCTTCCCTTCATCCAGAGCCACCACAATCAGAAAGGATATCAGTGGCATAAAGCAGGCTAATGGGGAGAACATGCATGAGTATTGGGAGCGGTTCAAAAGGGTTTGTGCAAGCTGTCCACACCATCAGATTCCAGAAAATCTCCTTATTGTTTACTTCTATGAAGGGTTGCTACCTATGGATAGGAATCTTTTAGATGCAGCTAGTGGAGGAGTCCTGAGCAATAAAACCCCTGTTGAGGCAAAAGAATTGATTGTTGAGATAGCAGTCAATGCTCAACAATTTGGCACTAGAGCAAACAGCAGTGCAGTTTTCCAAGTGCAAGCTTCTCCAATGCAGAATCCAACAGTGGCGGCAGCAGGAGGAATATCAAGCACAGAGAACCAGAGAATAGAGAACAGGCTTGATGAGTTGACATCAATGGTGAGGCAGTTGGCAGTGACACAGACAGTGCAACCTTCTGCTCAACAGACAAGCAACCCGTGTGGCATCTGCTGTGATCCTTCTCACCCCACGGATGCTTGTCCTTCTCTACAAGACAACGGTTTCCAAGTTGATCAGTCTGTTGCTGCAGTTTTTCATGGAAATCCACAGTACCAACAGCAGCAAAACAATCCTTTCTCTAATACATATAATCCTGGCTGGAAAAATCATCCAAATCTCAAGTGGAGCCAGAATCAGCAAAGTGCACCTCCACAACAAATGCAGCAACAAAAAATGCAGCAGTCACCAATGCAGCAGCCACCAATGCAGCAACCAATGCAGCAGCCGCCAATGCAGCAGCAAGCCAGTAGCAATGGTCCTTCTTTGGAGGATTTAGTGAAGCAGATGGCAACTAACAATCTGCAATTCCAGCAGAGGACTGAGTCTTCAATCCAGAATCTGCAAACACAGATTGGCCAACTTGCAACATCCATGAGTCAGAATCAACAAACAAGTGGAAGCTCCCTTCCATCCCAAACAGTTCCAAATCCAAAAGGAAGCGGAAATGTGAGTGCTATTACTCTGCGGTCTGGAAAGCAAATGGAGGAGCCAAACCAAGCTGCTGTTGAGTCATCTAAAGGAGGTGACACTAGTTCCAAGAAGCAGATCACTGATACATCTGATGTCCATATCCCTCTGCCATTCCCTCAAAGAGCCACTCAGTCCAAGAAGCAATCAGCAAAGGCTCAAGATAAAGAGATACTTGACACCTTCCGAAAAGTTGAGGTGAACATCCCTCTTCTGGATGCAATACAACAGATTCCGAGATATGCCAAGTTTTTAAAGGAGCTGTGCACCAACAAGAGGAGACTGAAAGGAGATGAGCAAGTTAACCTAAGTCAGAATGTATCAGCACTCATTCAGCCTATGCCTAAAAAGTGTCAAGATCCAGGGACATTTACTATTCCTTGTGTGATTGGCAATTCTATTTTTCATGATTGCATGCTAGACTTAGGGGCTTCCATTAATGTCATGCCTGAATCTGTGTATAAGTCTCTTGGTCTTGGTCCTTTGCGTGCTACTAGTATTGTGGTTACATTAGCTAATAGGAGTAGTATTCACCCATCTGGTTTGATTGAGGATGTATTGGTCAGAGTTAATAATTTGATTTTTCCTGCTGACTTCTACATTTTAGAATTGGAGAGTGAGTCTGCTACTAATAGATCACCAATTATACTTGGTAGGCCTTTCATGAGAACAACAAGGACCAAAATAGATGTGCATGCTGGGACTCTATCCATGGAATTTGGTGATAGCATTTTACATTTTACTATATTTGATTCCATGAAGCATTCTAAGGTTCAGGTTGATCATTCAGTTTCATGCATAAAAGTAATTCATGATGTGGCTGATAAGGTTGATTCTGAATTGATTAGTGATTGTGCATTACCTGTGGATTACGACTTGCCTATTAATGTTAATTCTGAATGTGTACTAAATGCGAAGTTAGGCAAGACTCCTCATTCTGATAATAATTTTGATCCTAACTCTCATGGACCCAAGATGAAATGGGTACCAAAAATTTCTTCCTCTGTTTTTAGTATGCAGAAAAGTTTGCGTATGGTTGGAAGAAAGGATCAAGAGAAGAAGAAATGCACACAGAAAAGAAAGCCCCCAAAGTTGCGTGATAAGCAGATGGGGAAGAGTTGCACAATGATTGGCCATCACCTCAAAGTTGTTCATGAAGGACCCCAGGAGCAACCTATGGAGACAGAGGCTTTACTCACTGATGTTGTTTATCCTCCTTAGGGAGTCCAGGGAGTCTTCTTCCCTCTTTTTCTTTTCTTTCTGTTATTTGCATTTTTCTTTTTCTTTCTTTCTTTTAGTTTTTGACTTTCATAGGTATATTTTCCTCTTCTTTCTGGTTATTATTGAGTGTTACATGGAGTAGACTTAGATCACAATGTTTGATAGTAAAGTCTATTAGGCTTTGATCTCAATTCTTGGATTGCAATACTTGTTGATTGATGCTGTGATGCTGATTGCATGATTTGGTTACCCCTTGTGAGGTTTTGAGCCTGTATACATGGCATATCTTCTGGCCATGCTTTCTTTCTTGTGTGCTTCTGCTCTTGATCTTTGCTCTCTAGAACTTGCTCTGATTCTTTTTGAAACTGCATTTTTTCACTTACATGCATGAATATGATTGAGGCATTCATTTCTTTCTTTACCCACTTTAGCCAGATAGTCATCCCTTACATTATTACCCCTTAGTGAGCCTCTTTGAGCCTTTATATCCTTTATTTCTTTAGCCACATTACAAGCCTAAGTGAAAAACCAATTAATTCCACACCCTGGAGATTTACTGAGCAATGGTTTTCACTATGATGTTGTGTTTAGGTGTGGGGGTTTTCCCGAGACGTGCAAAAGTTTAAGTGTGGGGGGTGACAATGTGATTCTTTTCTCTGCTATGTGGTTCTTCTATGTTATAAAAAAAATAGAAAAAGCAAAAAGAAAAAAAAAATAGGAAAAGCAAAAAGAAAAAAAAATTAGAAAAAAAAATTAGAAAAAGAAAAAAGAAAAAAATTTGTGTTTATTTTTATCTTTTCATTATCTTTGTGTAGTTCTTAAGCCTTGCTCTGGTAGATTTCTAGGGTGTTTAACCTTCTTTTCCCATATTTCATCCATACCTTCACCTCAGCCCCATTACAACCCCGCATAAAGCCCTCTTGATTTGTGCATGCATGTGTTAGTAGCAGTGGAGAAGTAGAATTTGAGCAAGCCTATGGCAGATTGATTTTCTTGAGTAGATTTGAGTGATACACTGATTACCTGATACACTTGAGAGAAAAATATTGAGAGCATCTTGTGTGAAATCATTTTCTGTAATTGGCATGTGCAACAAAAAATTAGCAAGTCTTGTGATTTGAGA